>JAUTBT010078409.1:0-13085 GCA_032361225.1 Lepetodrilus schrolli | reverse complement strand
CTCTCTCTCTCTCTCTCTCTCTCTCTCTCTCTCTATCTCTCTCTCTCTCTCTCTCTCTCTCTCTCTCTCTCTCTCTCATATTCACAGACATTTTGAGTTCAGTTGGTCACTTTATATTTCGGTGTTCAGCCTAACCCTATTCAGCAGTTCTAAACGGCTCATGAATTAATTACGATCCACTGACTTGCATGAGTTGGAAGACATGATACCTTCTGTGACACAAAGCAGGCTACATCCAGTAAAACATAATGAACCTACACTACACATCACAATCTATATATCGTGCCTGGAATATTTTATATCATACATATTGGATGCATTTAAACATAATATTTATCAGATAAATTTGGTTATTACTGTTTTTATCAAATTATTTAATATTCCGAACGGCTCCGGGTTTCATTTGTCTAGCAGTTTCTGATCAAAGGTTACACATTTGACCTTTTACTGCAAGCAGCAATGCGGTGACACTAGTGTTTGGCTGGCTGGTAGCCTAACGATCAATACTTACTCTGCTACTTAACCGGGGTATCCTTTCACGAAGCTCTCATAAGGCTCTCTTTGCCGATAGCTAATACACTGCAAAGAGAGCACTATGGTCTCTTAACGGATATAAGAGCTTTGTGAAAGAATACTCTGAACCACTGCTCTACGGACCGCGTAGGCCAAAATGGTATGGATACTACTTTCTCTCGCGGAGTACTCCGTCCCGCCCTTCCGTAATGCGGCATCTCTCTCGCTAAGCAATCATTGGTCGTATTCAACTAGTTGAATTGGAATTTACGGAACTACTTTGATCATGATCAAACCTATTAGCGGTAAACAGACAGAGCAGGGCGTATTTAATGTATCATTACTCATGAAGTAGATCTGGATTTAGCTGCATGATTTGTTGCCCATGGTAATTTTGTACTTACATTGACATATACATAGTTTAAAAAGGCCTATTTCTACTGGTTAAACAGTACGTACATAAATAAGCCTGTGTACACTATAGACTTTCTCTTCTATGATATGTTTCTATTCTGCAGGTGTTCATGTATGAATATAGGCCCTAATGAAAGTTCGCACCAATCATTATGTCAGGTGGTCATATCCCATTAGTTATCAATATTTTAAAATTAAATTATTGGTATTGATAAATGTTCCCATTCTACAGAAAGAAAGAACAAGTTATTCAAGGAAATGTACCTCTAGAAATGAAGACGATGGTAAGCTAGTCAATCGCCATCGCAAGTTATTTGTATACATTGGAAATACTAGTATGCAAAATGAAAAGTTCAGATGAAGTCAATAGGCTCGCAGCCGATCTAACGGCGGAATTTATGATAATTTAGAGAAGATAGAGAGAGAGAGAGAAAGAGAGAGAAATATATATATATATATATATATATATATATATATATATATAGAGAGAGAGAGAGAGAGAGAGAGAGAGAGAGGGAAATATATATATTTCTTGACAGGAAGTTAGCAGAAAATAACTCAATTTGGACCCAGTTCATGTGACCCAGGATTGATTCCATATACAATATTTGATTTCCACCTTTTTTTCCAGTCTTGCTGATGTGTTTTAAGAAATGTATGGCGGTTTTCCATCTTCTTTACGAAATGAAGGTACATGAAAACATAGACACGAGCTATTTATGTAATATGTGTCATATCCGGAGTGACGAGAGTTAACAAAAAAATAGAAATATTCAATAAGAATACGTGACATTCCATCGCTCTGATTTGTTTGTCCAGACTGATAACTTTCATGGGATAAGAACATATTGATTATTGGTACACGAGGACTGCGGCTGGCTGTAGTTTCTATACATGTCACGTGTCCCCGTGTCACGTGTCCCTATGTCACGTGTCCTTGTGACAGGAAGGTGCGAGATACAGTATCAGACGACTATCGAAGATGCTAGGTAATTACGACTGATTTACTCTAGGACTTCTTAACACAGGCTTTTCCCTAGACTGACGAAAACGGGTGATTACAACTCTCACTTGTTTAAGCATAGATAGTTTTCAGAGTAATAAAATATTGAATATTGAATAATATTCATCGTGAATATGGCGTAATTACAGACAAAGCAGTCGACAAAGTGTGAAATAGGAAGCAATGAATATGAAATAGCATTTCCTTCAATTCTCACCTGAGACGTATACGTCTCGGTTTATAAGAAGGTTATTCATTGTATACACCAACAAAAGATGCAGCTACCGTTTAATAATGTACTTGCATTTCTAATAGTTTGACACTAATAGTTCGATACCCTACGTCTGGTTAACGTGGCTTTTTGAAAGTTCAGACAATCATATATCGATGCCATACTCAATGCCTAGGACTGCTCTTCTTCTTTGACGTACATGTCCCATATTGGATATAACCAACTGATAACTACCCCCAGACTACAGATCGTATACTATGTGCATAGCAATAGGGATTGGACACGAAGACTAAAACTGTTACACGAAGACTAAAACTGTTACACGAAGACTAAAACTACGATATAGTGGGAATACAGCTATACCCTGGAGTACTAATACATACATTATTACCTAGAGTACTAATATATACATTATTACCTAGAGTGCTAATACATACATTATTACCTAGAGTACTAATACATACATTATTACCTAGAGTACTAATACATACATTATTACCTGGAGTACTAATACATACATTATTACCTGGAGTGCTAATACATACATTATTACCTAGAGTACTAATACATACATTATTACCTGGAGTGCTAATACATACATTATTACCTGGAGTACTAATACATACATTATTACCTAGAGTACTAATATATACATTATTACCTGGAGTACTAATACATACATTATTACCTGGAGTACTAATACATACATTATTACCTAGATTACTAATATATACATTATTACCTGGAGTACTAATACATACATGATTACCTAGAGTACTAATACATACATTATTACCTATGCACTATACATATCGACAACCCAGTATAGTACGAGATCATCCTCGCACGACAAGGGTACTAATTCCGTTCAGGCAGACATCTTGAGGAAAACTTGCGCAAACAGCCAACCAATGAAATCATTTTCCCGATGAATTTGGTGTAAAAAAATCTATCCAATGAAATAGATTTTACCATTGTAATATTTATAGCTCTCTCTCTCTCTCTCTAGATGTGTGTCCGGGGGTACCACGTGAAATGATTCCTGAACGGAATTTAGTGCTGTTGTGGTGCGAGGATGATACGAGATATATTGATGGTCTAGCTATAGTCTGGTTCTACACATTACCACCTGTCGTCCTTAATATATTACATATGGCCACACCGTGATAGGCCATATGTAATAATAAAATGAATAAATGTATTGAATAAATAAAATTTCATGAGAGATGTCTACAAAAGCTCTATGGTATCCGATTTTTAGCAGATACGAGAGCTTTATGAAAGAGTACCGTGTTTGTATTAAATCGTTTTTATTTACAATTTGCCCAGGTAGTACATACCGGTATGCCTGTCCCAAGCCTAGAGTATTACGACGTGTTAAAGCCACACTGTGTCTACTAACCCAGTGCCACCGTACAGTACGCCTCCTATGACGTCACGCCGATATTACCAAACCGTGTGCATAACGTAGACATACCGAGTCAGCATAATATTTGGTCACGTGGTATCGAACGAATGCATTGACATGGGATGTTTGTATTGTGAACCGTTTCCTGGCGTACAGACCTTGATGTACTTAATGTTGATCGACCGTGACCAGTCTAGACAGGTGGCAATCAATGGCATCAACAATGGCAATGCCCTAGGTAAAGCCACGTGCACCGAGGGCATCGCTGTCGTCTGTTCCAAAGCTTAAAGGCACAATGCCACTGAATTTATAGCCAAGTTAGTCTCATGGAGACACATAGAGTGGGTTGGGTGGGGGTGGGATAATGTTGGAGTTTGTGTGTGGCGGTGTGGAGTGTGGGTGTGGGTGTGTGTATGCACCCTTTGTATTGACTGACAATTAAATTAAAATAATAATAATAATAATCATCTGTGGGTACAACATTAAAAAGTCAACTTCCTACAAAACAAATCTGCACACTTACTTTTTCTAAGTCCTGTATCCACTCCTGAGGTACAGTGTCGACCTGTTTGACAATGATGTAGAAAGTCACGCAACATAACCGCGTATTGGATGGGGTATTGATTTCAATACAACGCGAAGGCTAACTGCAGGCAGTCAGTATTGGAGGTGTATAAGAATGTTCAACGAGATTATATTAAATGGTCAGTGTACAGCCCCTGAAACGAATTAAGGACAATTAAGTTGATTCAGGAGATATTTACGTTCGACATTACATTGAAAGGCGATGATAATATTATTTGTCTTACTAAAAAACAGAAACTAAAAATATATCTCTTCCAAACACAAGGTAGACCGGAAGTTGACCAGAAGTACACTGAGATTTATCACCCAATACTGCGTATTCGCAGTAGATATCGCTTTCAAACAAGCAGCAGTAGATTATGTTTGACCCAATTAGTGGTTTATTTGATTGTACTACCAGTGTGATGTCATTGGGGTAGATATCGCTTGATCCAATTATTTGATTGTTCTACCATTGTGATGTCATAGCATAGCTATGGAGTCACAGTGCAAATGTACAGCAGCCTAAACATTGACTTCATAGTTAAGTCTTTATGATGTGTCATTTTTCTTCTTTAATGTCTTTAAAATGATATTGGGAAAAGCCTCGGATTTAATAACTTTCACGACTCTTATATATTTTATATTCCAAGACTCTTAGGTGAGAGTCTCTATATATCTCACTGTGATGGGAGATATGGTTATCATATTATTAATAATTCTTTTATCAATGAGATTGTAATAATTAGCGTGAAGTGAATGTGTTAAGAATGAAAATGTGGATGTTGCCTTATGTTGCCTTATGTTTCCACACATCCGGTTATTTATGTATTTACTCATGATACCTCAATACAGCTACTACCAGCAAATCTCAATACAGTTACGTAAGGCAATCTCAATACAGTTACTTACAGGAAATCTCAATACAGTTACTTAAGGCAATCTCAATACAGTTACTTACAGTCAATCTCAATACAGTTACTTACAGGCAATCTCAATACAGTTACTTACAGGCAATCTCAATACAGTTACTTATAGGCAATCTCAATATAGTTACTTATAGGCAATCTCAATACAGTTACTTACAGGTAATTTCAATACAATTACTTATAGGCAATCTCAATACAGTTACTTAAGGCAATCACTATACAATTACTTACACGCTATCTCAATGCAGTTACTTACAGGCAATCTCAATACAATTACTTACAGGTAATCTCAATACAGTTACTTATAGGCAATCTCAATACAGTTACTTACAGGCAATGTCAATACAGTTACTTACAGACAATCTCAATACAGTTACTTAAGGCAATCACTATACAATTACTTACAGGCAATTTAAATTAGAGCTGAAACGAATAACAAAAATGCTATTCAAATATTCGTCTTTGTATGTATTCTATTCGTATTCGAATATTCGTATGAAGTCTTATTATATAATATAATGTGCTAAAAAGTGACATATCCGGTCATATTGTCAAAACATCGTCACACATCTCTAATGTACGGTCAGTAAATGTTTTATTTTATTTTATTTTTTACTAGATCTTGAGCAGAAACATTGAAATAAGAACATCTCAAAGATATTACGGATTACACCTCTTCTGAGGTTTTACTATTCGAATATTGGTAATTTAATATTCATTTGCGAATATTCGTTTCAGCTCTAACTTCAATACAATTACTTACAGGCAATCTCAATACAGTTATTTATAGGCAATCTCAATACAGTTACTTATATGCAATCTCAATACAGCTACTTATAGGCAATCTCAATACAGTTACTTACAGGCAATCTCAATACAGTTACTTACAGGTAATCTCAATACAGTTACTTACAGGCAATCTCAATACAATTACTTACAAGCAATCTCAATACAGTTACTTAAACGCAATCTCAATACAGTTACTTACAGGCAATCTCAATACAATTACTAAAAGGCAATCTCAATACAGTTACTTACAGGCAATCTCAATACAGTTACTTAAGGCAATTTCAATACAATTACTTACAGGTAATCTCAATACAATTACTTACAGGCAATATCAATACTGTTACTTACAGGCAATCTCAATACAGTTACTTATAGGCAATCTGAATACAATTACTTATAGGCAATCTCAATACAATTACTTACAGGTAATCTCAATACAGTTACTTACAGGCAATCTCAATGCAATTACTTACAGGCAATCTCAATACAGTTACTTACAGGCAATCTCAATACAGTTACTTACAGGCAATGTCAATACAGTTACTTACAGGTAATCTCAATACAAGTATTTGCAAACTGAATACATATACTTGAAATCTGAAAACATCTACTTGCAGGTCCTTGCAATGCCACTTGCAACCTCTTTACAGCTATTACAGCTATTTGATTATATTAACGGTTGCACAGAATCACTTTATTTAAAGTAGGTTTTCACAATGAAAGTACGATCCTCTGTCATTACATTGCTGTGATACCGGAACAAACCGATTATATATTACCACTGACATTTTCTCGCAATCACTGATGCATATTATTATGAAATATTCATCGCATGCTGAAGAGACTGTTGGTAAATTAGCCTTTAAAAAGATGTATTTTTAAAGGCATACCATCACGGTTTGGTGACATATTTCATGTTCAAGTATATTTTTATATTTGATTTGTCTGCACGAGTATATATTGGGCAAAATAATGGGCAACAAGGTACATTTTTCGCATTCTTTTTTTTTAATCTCGAGATTATTATATAATTATTTTCATCAAGCCGCTAACTTCTCCGGTAAAATAGACGACAGATTTTGATTAAATATAAACAGGAAATAGAAGTTCATTCGGAAGTGCAACGACTGATTTTAAGCAGCAAGAGTAAAGATTGCAGTCTCCGAATTCGCGGAGCATTTCCGATTGTCACCTTTGCTAATTACCAATATTATAGTCTGCATCAATGAAAATCACAATTGTTGTCAATGTGAATGAACCATTTAACCGCCGAAATTGAGCGGGGAATAGATTTCTTGAAGTATTCGTATGCCATAATACGTATGCTAAGCCAATATACATTTTAAACTCCAATTCTGTCCAAAACGACCAATTAATCTGTGAATGTGTGCCTTTAATACCGATATATTCTGTAAGGAATCGGTAGAACCAACTTCGAAATCCAGACCATTATACCTACATATCAACGGATGTTGTTTAGTAGGCATATTGATCTGCGTTTCGAGGATGGGTAGAACAGCATCGATGTATTAGTAGCACCAGACATCGTGTGCGACACAGGAGCGATTCCAACGGTTGTCGTGAGTAGTCATTGTCGTGTTACGTTTACACCACGTCAGAGCTCCGCTCTTAATGGACTAATGTACAACGCGTTCGTCAAACAATCTTCTTAACTCAGTCTCAGATAATCCGCTTGATTTCATTCTGATCTGATGACTGTTTTAATGCTTCCCAGTAAATACATAATTCAGGTTTTCCGGCTCAACAGTCCAGAGTTTCAGATAAGCAGATCATCATTAAACTCAAAATACTCAGTAGGTATCACACAAGGAAGATTTGGGTTGGAAATTGGCAATGACAGAATATAATAGTACACGTTTTTCTATTAACATGCGAAATTAGGATTGTTTCCGATCAGTCCTTTACGGAGAGATTGATGCATTATTATGAATTATATCAGAGAAAACTATGAATATTCCAGGGATTAGTATGAATATTCCAGGGATTAGTATAAATATACCAGGGATTAGTATAATAGCCTGGGGATTAGTATTAATACCAGGGATTATTATGAATATATCAGGGATTAGTATGCTAGTAAATTTAGTTTCGCCATTAAGAGGTGTTGGGATTGAAGATATGTCACATCTGATGAGCATACGACGAGATTTTTTATGAAATATGTTATGTGGCTTTTATTCCTAATTTCTGCTATAACTGGGGTATCTGACAAACGATGCCGGTCAGATCATCGTGTCATTGCAATATATTTAGTAGGATTTTGAAACAGGTATTTCACATTCCGTTAGCCTCCCATTTTCCACCCTATGACGTCATTAACAGTGTGGTAACTGAGCCTGTGGGGTATTAAAATCAGGTACAACAATGAGGTTCATATTATTAATAGAAAACAGGGTTCATTAATATAATTATGAAGGTTTAGAAGATTGTGGTTACTGGGAATATGTATGATTGAAAGCAGGTACAACTGCGAGGCTCATATTATTAATAGAATACGTAGCTTTACGAAATTAGTAGGAATTAACCCATATACACTGCTATGTCTTTATTGTGTAGGTTTAGAAGATGTGGTTAACCCATATTATGTCAATACACATGTCTTTATTGTGTAGGTTTAGAAGATGGGTTAACGGTGTGGTAACTAATACTATGTAGAATTGAAAGCAGGTACAACCAGGGGGGAGGGGGGGGTGGGGCGTTCTTATTATTTAAAGGATACTGGGTTCACATTATTAATAGAATAAGGGGGTCAAATTATTAATAATATACGTATTATCTGTATTATGTAGGATTAGAAGATGTGGTAAACCCATATTATGTCAATACTTTGAATAGAAAATAAATTGGAAATACGAATTAAACAGAAAAAAATACGTGAAAACCCAATGTTTACAATATGAGTAATTATAACATGAGGTAATTTTATCAGTTTATTCGTGTTAAGATATTTATACCTGTATCTATACTACCTTAACGTGTCGCTGTGACATTTGACACGGTAGTGTGCTTACAGGTCGCTGACGTTGAAATTAAAATATCAATTTTTATCGAAAATATGAAGTAACGATATATATCTACATGATGGAATACAGTATTCTCACTGACAATGTGTCATTGTGGTGTCGGCCAACTCAAACTCATTTACTTTTTCGTTTCAGGTCAGCTGCGGGCAACAGATTTCTAGAAGCCGACGAACCTTGAAAATCAGAGGTCAGAGGTCATACTGTTATATATATAGCGAGCAAAACCAGTAGCCGCTGATACGTGTATTAATATGCACTTTGCGTGTGCGTATGCGCGTGTGTGTATGATTTAAAAATATGTGTTGTCATCGTATAAACGTATCTGTGTATAGTCATTTAGTTCCACTATAAGAAAGACAATTTGCCTAGGTATACATCAAAGGGTATGAGTGATACTGTATTAAATTTCGTGAAGATATTTGGATTATTTGACATTCTTTATAAATAACCTATAACTAGTATATATGGCGATGTTTAATCTATATAATGAACTTGATGTATTCGTTTTAGTATATTTAAAAGTGTAAACTTTGTGTGATATTATCCTAGTAAAAAATAACCACGTTAACACAGATTTAACTTTCAAAAGCAAGTAAGGTATTTATGAGATTATCCACAAGTTGTTAGATGTTGAGAGAATACCACATAATATCTACAGTATGCCCGCAGAATACCCACAGAATACCCACAGAATACTATACAATGATCCCGACGTATGCCACCTCGTAATAATAATAATAATAATAATAATGTGAACATATATATTGCTCTAAATCCACGATCGAAAACAAGCTCATAGCGCTACATTATTGCCCCGGTCAATGGATCTATGTGCACCCAATTTCCTTCTCAACTCCCTGGGGAGTATACAACCCAAGCTAACGTTCGAGGCGCTAACGTTGAAGAATCGACAGGTTCTAAGAATGTGAGGCTCTGTAACAGTTTCCAAACTATAAAGGCATATACTCACGGCAAGGCGGTCTATAACAATTGATAAACTACGTGTATATATTAGTTGACTAGAGTAACAGCAACCGTCGCCGTTACAAAAGTGAAGAATCGAATGGTTCCTAGAATATGACAAGCTGCGATATGCAGAATGATGTCCTTGATTACTCCTTCACGTATATTTCCGGGAAATTTTCATTTACCAAAATTATTATTTCTAAATTAATTTTTTTTAACTGAGAAGATTTCAGATTTTAACAAATATGTTTGACATGGAGGTATGTATGTACTATAAATCAGGAAGTGAAGTCAAAGGTACAGGAACTAGATACAAGACTCATGAGAACTGGACTTATTATATATATATATCAATAGCCAGTATCAAGTTCATTTTATTTCCATATTACCAACTCCGGTGCTACCGTGAAGTACAATAAACATGCCGTGTAGATAAATATATAGACAACATACAACGTGATCAATATGGACTAATTATTATATAGATTTACAATAATGGACAACTTCAAACACATTCAACTATTATGAACACTTTATATATTAACCCCGAAGATTTATGTATTGTCAATATTAAATCATAATGATTAGCAAAACGATTTAATAAATATGTTCTTATAGTATATTTTTATTTCACCAGTGTTGATAGAGTAAATAGTATAGTGCTAGCACACTGCCTATTACAGAAGAAGTTTATTCTAAAAGATTCAAAGTATGGTGAAAATACAATACAGTACACTAACTGTAGAAATTTGTCCTGTTTTGTGTTGGCATCCTTTGTGTTGTAGCAGTGATACCGTAGACTCCAATATTTTAGTATACATATGTCATTAAATATTAGTATGCACATGTCATTAAATACTAGTATACACGTCATTAAATACTAGTATACACATGTCATTAAATACTAGTATACACATGTCATTAAATACTATGTCATTAAATACTAGTATACACATGTCATTAAATACTATACTAGTATACACATTAAATACTAGTATACACATGTCATTAAATACTAGTATACATGTCATTAAATACTATGTCGTTAAATACTAGTATACACATGTCATTAAATACTATACTAGTATACACATGTCATTAAATACTAGTATACACATGTCATTAAATACTAGTATACACATGTCATTAAATATTAGTATACACATGTCATTAAACTTAGTAAGATGGCTGGAAGTAGGAGTAGCAAGATATACCATGCACACAGTACAGTGTGTATGTGTTTCATTGGTGGCTGTGTGACCTAACAGATAAATAAGAATTTAATACATGATACCTACATTACAATATTTCCAACATATTTCGGAAGTAATTTCGTTGTCTTATTTGTTGTGTGTGTGTTTTTTTCTTTTTTCTTTTGGGTTTAATTTTAAGGAATAACACTTTCAAATTTGCATGTGCATCTAGTCAATTGTGGAAAAGGTAGCAATAAACCTTATGTTGAATACAAAGATGCATCTCTTGCCCAGAAGTAATGCATGCTTTACTAAAGAACCGAGAGATATACTACCAACTTTTGCCAACGGTTACTGCAGTGCCTGTTTTGTTACTAAACCATGTGGATAGATCCTGTTTTGTTACTAAACCATGTGGATAGATCCTGTTTTGTTACTAAACCATGTGGATAGATCCTGTCAAAACTATTGTAAATATTCACACTTCAGATAAACGTGATGAAGGTATTCAAGATATCTTTGAAAAAATAGCAAATATAATTTTAATAGAACATGTGGACTATTTTCTTCTCGACAATGAAATACCAGAATTCTAAATATCCCAACTCTTAATGTTTCCATTGTTATTCCTGATTACTTGGACCATTGTCCCAATTATGTATCTCCTTTTGTTTGTTCTTTCAGTCTATGCATCTCTGTTTGACTGTTTTTTTGTCTCTTTCTCTCATGAAATAAACACAGTACATAGCAGTAAAACAATGTCTTATCTATAATTGAATATTACTAACGTATAACAATTGAATTATTGAATTGTTGAAATTATTTCCACAAGTTAAGATTAAGTTTAGTATCATAAATCAGACCTATGATATTCCTCATTAGATAATTGTTTGATACCCCATCGCGTTCTTTAATGTTTAATTTGGACTTTATCCGGTATACAGATGGACAATAGCCTACTCTATGACATCATAGCTGACTGCATGTACCGTATTTCAGTGTTCCTGTTCCTACTATGTTTCTGCTTTGATTGAGATTGTCACGGCCATGACTTTTGTTTGAAAGTTTGTTGTTGAATTTCAATTTCCGCCATGACAGTTATCCCAATGGGTTTGAACCCGGACTTGCCGTTGATATATGGTATCCGCTATCTGTGGTATCTGTGGTATCTATCGTGTATGCTTGGTGTCTTGTGTCTGTAGGACTCATGGAGACAACGGTATTCGGCCACCGGTCTAGGAGACGTAACCCCAGACAAGGTTAATTCATTTAAATTTATGCAAACTTTTGTGAAAAAACACAATTTCCCAATAATTTTAGGTCTTTGAGACTTCGAATGCCACAATTTTCACGGAATAATCTAGTTGATGTCTCAATAAGAAAGCAAAATGAAGAATATGCCACGAATTATGTTTTCAACTCGACGTCTCGTTGTACAGACTACCAGGGACTGCATCAAGCTAAGAATGGCATATTTTAGAATCGAGCCATTTCTACAAGAATCGTGAAATTATAACAATGTTCCCTCAAATTCTTGTAGTTAGATTTGTCAGATGCATACATTACATTACATTACATTAAATTACATTAGATAAATCCCAATCAGTTGTCAGTATCTATAAGTAACTACAATTAATTTACGTTCACGTAATATCATATTTCAGACTCACTCAGTGGTATCATTTAAGTTTTGCATCGTCATCAATATGGATTGATGTACTAGTTACATGTTGATATGGCTTGGTACACAACATAGTTTATCTTGCATAAACATCTTCATGTTCATATATCTTCATATTTTGTAATGACAGTTATTTAATTTTTCTGCAACATATTTGAATATGTAATGTCTCAAAATGCGTACTATCTGCAATTCCCGCCTATAGTGGGAAGCAACAAGGACATTTTTAATTAAGACATACTGGTAAATGATTTTTCTAGAAGATACGCCATTTTGAATTCTATTTGCCGAACTGTTGCCGTAGTTTTCTGGCATGCCGACCTGGATAACTATCCTCGAATTGAACAGA
>JAUTBT010078387.1:0-13086 GCA_032361225.1 Lepetodrilus schrolli | reverse complement strand
TAAACCTGCGAGCATCGGCTGGTACTGACAAGACCAAGGATGATAACTGCATTGCCACTCTACAGACAGCGCATCCTTTCAATATCGCGTCAGAAAGGTAACTTTCGCGAACAGTGATGCCAGGCTTTCGGGGCGGTATTTGAAAATTGTGAATAAAACACTGTCAAATATGGTATTCAACCCCAGGTAGCATATCTAATGCAGCATTCTACAATACAGGTATTTAGATCTTAATAGAAAGTACCTTTGCTGTGCCAGTGTAGACAACAACTACTCCAGTTGGTTCTAATACTAGCAGTAAATCCAGACTCTGAAAAATGGTTTTTAAAAATTCATTCACCGTACAGATTTGCAATATTCAGGTTTCATGTTACAATGATTGTATACTGTAGATGTTACAATGATTGTATACTGTAGATGTTACAATGGTTGTATACTGTAGATGTTACAATGGTTGTATACTTCGTGTCACGGACTGTCCACTGACCTCAATGGACACTGCATCCTTAGCTTGTAGAACTGCCATAGATCCGAAGATCAACTGACTCAGGTCGTTGCTTTCTTCAAATTTCACGCATCTAGACATATAAAACTGTAGTAATTTGTGTGAATTGGCAAATGAAATATTAAACTGAGTAATATTGCACTGTGTCGCAACAACACATTTTTCAAGCCACATGCTATCGCTACAAATGACTTGATTGAAAACGTCAGCTTCTTGCATATTTGAGCAGACTTACCTCAGCTGCTGCCTGTATGGCACCATGAAGCACAGGTATTGTTGACCACAGAAATCTTTAGAGATAAATGCTTTTGATGATTTTCCGAGAGGGCCATCCCTGTTGGAAAAAGAAATCTGCATATGAACTTCAAAAAAAACTAGGACATTTTTTCACAATGCATATGAACTGCAAAAAAAACTAGAACATTTTTTCACAATCTAAGGAGGACAAGGGCACAGCAATAGCACAGACAGCTCATCATATTGACGGATGGCTATTCCGAAGATGATATAGTTATCAACGTTCTGCATTTCCAAACGACCAATCAGAATATGCCATACACACAACTGCATCTGCATGGCGAGCTCCGATTGGCTGGATTCTACCTGGCGTCAAAAGCAGCTTGAAAACGTTGAACGCTGAGACCTATGTCATCCTCGAGATACCTATCCATCATTATTCTACCTAAAATACCAATGCATCTGCGAATGCATGCCATATTTTTCGGTTACTTCGATTTCACGGTTGGCCGACTGCCCGTCCCAGTTTTAGAAGTCCTGTCCCTCTTCCGTCAATCCAGCCCGACACTGATATCACAGAGCTACTCTGCATAGACATAATAACATACCTCATTTGAGGAATAGGCTCTGTCCAGATGTGCTCGAAGCAGACCTCGGGCTTGATCGGTTTGTCGAATTCTGAGTAGCTGTCGTTGGCGATGAGGGAGACATTCTGCGAGCCGCTGGGGGTGCGGAAGTACGCCCCGGGGGATCTGGTAGCGCCGGCGGGGGACGGCGAGTGGAACCGGTGCAGGGAGGAGGAGGCAGGCACTGCAGGGGACTGGGAACGACTGAAATATCACCGAGATTACGAAACTTTCTTGAGTAAGATTTCATGCTAAACTCATTTTGTTCACAATTACCTATATAAAGTATGAAATCGTGCTCAAAAGGTTTACTAATCCGTTTAGGAAATTTATCAAAACATTATATTTTGGAGATGTCAGCAATTTTTTAAGTTTTATCTCCTCCGTTTGTGAATATACGTAGATCATGAAAGAAATTATCCGTAAATATCTCTCCTGATTGTATTTTTACTAGTAGCATCTCATGGCAGCAACATTTGTTTTTGTTTTTTTTGTTTGTTTTGTTTCTTGTTTGGGGTTTTAAGTCGCTTTCAAGATTCTTTCACTTATATCATGACTTGTCAGTTTAGGGTAGGAGGAAACCAACAACATCCGTAATGCTAAATGTTAGGCAGCAACATAAAAGACCTCAGTTGCACAGATATGGGCTAGTTAGATTGGCGATGACCCTCATGTGCCAACTAAAAGGTTTGTAGCTCTAAAAAATGTATTACAATTAATTACCGACAGTGACAGTCTCACCTGATAGCTGCCATGTTGTTGGAGTTGGAACTTTGCATGCGAGACAGCCCCGCGCCTGGAGACGAGATCCTGCCAGAGAAACTCCAGAGTGGGGACACGCACGGCGACTGTCCTGAGATGTTGGTGAAGAGACGCGAGTGCGCGCTGCTGGACTGGTTCATCAACTGGATGAAACTGGTGTTGTCCAGTGTACCTGACAGACCCGTCTGCTCCTATATCCAGAGAACATTTTTTATTTATTTATTTTATTTTTATTTTTATTGGGGTTTTAGAACTGTTCAAAATATTTTCACTTGTACCATGGCATGTCAGTTATGGGTAGGAGGATACATACAGATTTCTTTTTTTTATTAATTGGGGTTTAGGGCCCTAACCACGAACCGTTGGCTCCGAAGTCCAACATTCTACAATTGCGCTACCACCCACCCCACAGAGAAAATTAAACTTGGTTATATTTATTATTTTTATTTTTAATTAATTTTTTTGCTTGTCAGTTTAGGGCAGGAGGAAACCCACAATATCCATAGTGCTGAATGTTGCAGTCAACCTGCAAGCACCGGCTGGTACTGACAAGTCAAGGATGATAACTGCATTGCCACTCTACACACAGCACATCCTATCAATATTGCATCTGAAAGGGAACTTTCGCGAACATTGATGCCAGAATTTGGGGCGGTATTTGAAATTGGTGAATAAAACACTGTCAAATATGGTATTTTCATTTTAGGGCAGGAGGAAACTCGCAACATCCGTAGATCTGAATGTTGCAGTAAACCTACAAACACCTGTTACTGACAGACCAAGGATGATAACTGCATTGCAATACATTCTATCAATATTGCGTCAGAAAGGTAACTTTCACGATCATTGATGCCGGCTCCCGGGGTGGGATTTGAACTTGGAACCTTTGGCTCCTAGATTCCTACATTCTACAATTGTGGTACCACCCGTCCCACAGAAGATTAAACATGAGCTTAGCCACGGCTCCAATTCATCTCCATTTATACACACTGTACCAGGTAGCGGACATTTCATGTTATGTGATTGTGCCCTCTAGACCGCCAGTATAGATTACATCACAGGTGAATGTATAATATGGATTTGTACATTCGAGTCATATTTGGTAAAACTTACACACTGAATTATATCAAATTGCACGCTGTACGATATTCACATGAAATTGTAAAAATATATATCTTAAAAATAAAAAGAAATAAAAATCATTAAGAATTAGTTTGAAATACAAAGCACAGATTACACCAAACTACAAAACATTTCATGCTCAATCTCCAATTTTATATGGTGATTTGTGAACAAAACTTTGAGTTGAGCATGAAATCGTACTCAGGAAAGTTTCGAGATAGTATTTTGTTTTTGCCAGTTCTTTGGGCCAGGATATTTCATCACCAGCATAGTAACCTTACTACGGGAATTTTGGTGACGGATCAGGACCTTTCAAATGTGCTGTCCTTCTGAGCAGATTTTGTGAATACTGGATAGATTACTAATAAAAAGCTGTCCATACCTCACACCGGGCTGTTCTGATCCTCCAGACTGAGTGCAGTCCCATCACCGTGTCGTACGTGAAGGCCACGGAGGGGCAGGTGCTGGTGAACACTAGGTGCTGTGTGTTGTCAGTCATGTAGCAGACTTTGGGCGATCCTCCACTGCCTGCAATGTCAAAGAGCATTAAACCTCGTACATTGCTGTTGGTGCACGGCGACGACGACGACAACACACACACGCACACACACGCACGCACGCGCATGCACGCACACACACACACACACACACATTAGTGCTTTATGTCACAGCGGGAATATTTCACCCATATGCGACGACGAATGAAGACGAGAGCATTCAATAATTTCTGTAGACTGTATGCGTAAGTCGGACAACCTGAAGTTTTCGTAATGATTGGGGCCACCTCATCTAAGGGATGTAGCATGCTGAACAGGACTGTCTGATTGGGTGCATTTCTGAAAGAGAACACAAAGACAAATCAGAAGTGAGTGAGTGGTTGTTTTACGTCACTGCAGGTATCTTACACCCATACACAACGGTTTAGTGAAAGACAAAATGTCACTTTGCTCGTCAGTTTACAGCAAGAGGAAAGCCGCAAAACTTGCCACAAAAGTGCGAGCACCTGCCTAACGGCAGGTGCTAATGAACCGAGGATGATAACTGATCTGCCACAGTACAGACAGCACGTCCTATCATAATTGTGTCGGAAAGGTTGACTTCCATAAGTATTAACGTCCGGTCCAAGGGTCGGGCTCGAACTCAACATCACTGGCGTCAAAGTCTGACAATGTACCACTGCACTATCACGCTGCCACATTAACAGTAATGGTCCTGTCAGTCTACAGATCAGTCTACAGATCAGTCTACAGATCATGTAGATACTAGATGGCAGACAGTTATGATTTCAGTGGAAAACAAGCCCAGGCTGAGGTCTGGGGGCTGTAGGCCCCAATTTAAGCAATTTAAGCTATGTCCAGTGCAAATAAATCAACCACTGTACACATAAATCGGCAGATGTCCGCAGATCAGCGGATTTCCGTGGAAACCGTGGAAAATTGCCATGCCTGAGATAGTCAACTTACTTCTTCGGCATAGTGATCTCTGCGTGTGATAGAGTCCTTTCAAAAAGTAGTCCATTCTTCATTTTCCATGCCTTGGCCACCTACAAATAAGCCATGTATTTACGCTTTTGATGCAAATCACATGACATGGCGTGGTCATGAATGATGACGACTACACTGTTGCAGTATAGACAGTACATACTATCAGAATCGTGTTAGAAATGTAACTTCTGTTACAAACAGCACTGCACAAACCTTTGCCATACCGACGACATAGCCTCATATATGTGTGTGACTGTGAGACTGTGTGTGAGACTGTGTGTGAGACTGTGTGTGAGACTGTGTGTGAGACTTGTGAGACTGTGTGTGAGACTGCATGAGACTGTGAGAGACTGTGTGTGAAACTGTGAGACTATGTGTTTGAGAATGAGACAATGTGTGAGACTGTGAGACTGTGTGTGAGACTGTGAGAGACTGTGTGAAACTGTGAGACTGTGTTTGAGACTGAGATAATGTGTGAGACTGTGAGACTGTGTGTGAGACTGTGAGACTGTGAGAGACTGTGAAACTGTGAGACTGTGAGAGACTGTGTGAAACTGTGAGACTGTGTGTGACTGTGTGTGAGACTGTGTGTGAAACTGAGACTATGTGTTTGAGACTGTGAGACAATGTGTGAGACTGTGAGATTGTGTGCAAGACTGTGTGAGACAGTGTGTGAGACTGTGAGACCGTGTGAGACTGTGTGAAATTGTGACTGTGTGTGAGATTGTGCGAGAATGAATGAATTAGTGCTCTATGTCACAGCAGAATATGTCACCCATACGCTACTATTATAACGATATTTAATAAAAGACTGTGTGAGAGACTGTGTGATTGTGCATGAGACTGTGTGAGACTGGCTGCGTACCCGAGTGAGCGAGTTATTGTTCAACGTCACAGTGGGAATCTTTCACCCATACTAATACTGGCATATCCGACGAGCTCCGTACCTGGAAAGGCAGTGTGGCCACATACTCTTCCCCTCTGTCCATATAGAAGGTCACATTGCTGGACTGCACCACACACACCCCATGCTGCTTCACACCTGCAGGTGAACAAGCGGAGATGACATTATTTTCTTTTAAAAATTATCCTTGTTGAGAACAAACAATACATCTGGGGATACACAAATTTGTGAACAGAAAATAATGTAAAAATCATGATTGTATTCCATAAGGCTGAAAAAACGTCATAGATATCAAACAAATGTTGGATTAATGAAAATAAAAACAGAACGAATTATATGGAAACACTCACCTGAAAAATCGAATGTAGGGAAAGAATCCAAAAGTACGTCTTTCTCTGGCAAGACAAATGTACACCACAACGCCTAGAAGTAGAAAGAACACGTACTACAGAAAAGCAATACAGTAGGGCTGGCTAATTATATCGATAATTGTGATTACTATCTATGGAACTATTTAGGAATGATTATCGATATAAAAACTGGGAACAGATTTATATAGATTACAAAATAAAGTTTGTATTAACTTGTAGCACATCCTCTAAAGCATGCACATAGCGCTATATTATTATATGGATCAGTGTGCTCTCATTTTCCTTCTCAACTATTTGGAGTGCATACAACTCAAGCTGCCTTTCATGGTGCGAGATGGTTTAGAGGGGGAGGAGGGGGGGGATTAGGGTCTTAAGTCGTTTCAAGATTCTTTCACTTATATCACTTGTCAGTTTAGGGCAGGAGGGAGGAAACCTGCAACATCCGTAGCGCTGAATGTTGCAGTAAACCTGCGAGCATCGGCTGGTACTAACATGACCAAGGATGATAACTGCATTGCCACTCTACAGACATCGCATCATATCAATATCGTGTCAGAAAGGTAACTTTCGCGAACATTGATGCCGGGCCCCCGGGGCGGGATTTGAACCTGGAACCTTTAGCTCTGAAGTCCAACTGTCCTACCATTGCGCTACCACGCCCCGGTTTTTATGTTGAACACATCCATACCACCACGCATCGTTTCGCAAAGCCCTCTTATCTACAACAGTCTACAAGACCATAGCACTCTGGTACCCATCTCTTACATAGGACAATAGGGCACTTACGAAAGTGCTATGGTCGCATAGTGGATAAGAGAGCTTCGTGAAACGATACCCAGGCATGTACATCACCAATACAGTCTAGACATGGGCATAAATTTGTAAATGTTTCCTAACCTCAGAGACTGGTTCCTTCGTGTTGAACACGTCAATACCACCAGGTGTGTACACCACCATTACAGAGTAGAGATGCCAGAGATGAGTAGTGTCCCAAGAGAAATCCATCATGTCATGGACACATCATATGTAAGTATGACACCACCGGGGATGTCATCTGCCTTGAAGAGATGTTGAAGAAACAAGGAAGAACCGCACCAGTGTCTGGAGTGGTAGGTGAGATAAAATAACTTCCGCGAGCATTGATGCCGGTTGGATTCGAACTCATGACTATTTAATAAATTGATATGTGAAAGAATCTTGAAAGTGACTCTAAACCCAAATTGAATTTTTTATTTATTACAAAATATAGCCTTGGTATTGGTAATTATGGTGATTCGTCCGCATCATAATTGTGGCGTAAAACATGGATCGGTTAGTTTGTCCTTCCATTCCTACATTTACCTATTGCTGGACCAATTATTTATGGAATCAGTTGATGCTTCATCCACAGTTGTAGGGTCTGTACTAGGCTTGCAAATTGGGTAGTCAAATTAACCATTGATAACATTCAAAACATAACTCAAAACAAAATTACAGCTCAAATTCCACTTTGTACTACTTTACTTATTGTCTTCTATACCATTTTACCCTCTACAATGCATTTGTTGGAAGAGTTAATAATCAAATGCACATGTTTTGCACATTAGAGCAAATACCTGCAGATGGGAGCAATCTTTTATTTATTTTTTATTTTTTAATTTATTTATCATATTCATTTTCTCATATAATTCCAACAGCATGAACAGAATGCCTTTGTGTCTATAACTACATACATATTGTAAAATTTACAAACTGATTGACCTCCCATATCTGTCATCTCATGATCACCATCTTCTGGTAATCATCATCATTTCATCATCATCTGGACTAGCTAATAATCAAAGCTTGATGGTTTGAGAAAGCCATCAACACACTGACGCCCCACCCTCTATTTTTCCCAGTCTTCCAACACTTTTAAATGTTCCCGATGATTAAAGCATATTTCAATGGAGCTGAAAAACTGTTTTCCCCATGAACCCGAAAAGAGTTCTACCTGTCTATGGCGCCAATGGAAACCCCATCCATGAACACAAATGATAATACAGGACAGACAACTCAAATATCCACGGATACATTAGTAGGTGAACTTATTACATTACAGCTCGACTATATTTGAAAACTCTCATTCTGTCATATTTGACATTTCGATTCTCATTTGAAGCATATTTCAATCAGCCAGCACATTTTCTATATAGTTCCAAAGCAGGTTTAGTCAGTGCAAATACATCAAATTACGAGTGCACTGTTTCAGCATTGAAGCCATGGGTTTCAATTTGTGGGAAGAATCCTTTTCCCCCGACTGCTGACTACCGCCTGCCTGCGGTCAGCGACTGGGAATTAGGAAGTAAGTGTGAATGACATATAAACAAGCTAGGGATACCCAGAGGAGGGATTGGGCCACTGACACAGGCTGGGGATACCCAGAAGGCATTAGTGATTGGGGCACTGACACGCAAAGGCACAGACTGATTCCGAGCACTTGGCTGAGTCAACTCGGTGCACATAACACTGCATCCTCTAAATGAATTGGAATAGTGTGAATACCGTATTACTGCTTCTGAGGTGCTAGTACTGCAAGGTATTAGTCTTCTTCCTTACTGGAGCGAACTGGAGATGCTCTGATGCAGCATGCAGTGATTTGAATTAATCCATTATTGAGAAGGATGAGAGAGAAAAACAAGATTATTACAAATCTTGTTTCAGGCAAAGTTGGTAGAGGATCAGTAATAAACAAGTGTGTTCACTTTATAAAGCAATGAAGTGTAAAATGCTGTCAATCATAAAGGCATGAAATGTAACATGTACCACATGCACGGCTGACCGCTCAGCAAGATCTTGGAAGTGACTGTCCTTGTACATTAAGGTCACAACTTCTCCCTCACCATAGCATCAACATCATCAAACAATTCCAACAATCACAGAGGTGATTTATGAAAATGTTTTACACCTGGAATTTATCGTAGGCATATATCAAGTATATTTTTATAGCTTTCACATCAAGGCACTGCCCTGTGGGCTTAGCCAGTTGACATCAGCTGTATATCTTGCACGTCCATGTTAAACATACGCACAAGGCAAGAGATATAGGTGTGTTCTAGCAGGTGGTCAGAAGATCAAGGACAGACACACATGTGAAGGAGACATAACTACATAGAATGTATAATATAGGAAGTTATTACCATCAAGATAAAATTCTAGATATCTGATTGGACGATCACACTATATTGAGGTAGCCTCATTTGTTTTGCCAGGTAGATACGGGGACTACTAGACCCCCCTGGCCATTTTGTTCTGATGATCGTACTACAGCTGATGATTTTAAAACTTGATGATCGTACTACAGCTGATGATTTTAAAACTTGATATCACCAATATATAACACTACAACTACTTAACACATTTTGTTCAAACCTGATCTCTGTACAGTCATTTTCCCGTTTACCACAGAAATGGGTATGCGTCATTTTAATGACTGCCACAGTTTTCTTAACATCCCTTGGGGCAGTGTAGTATTAAATTTAGTGTGGAAATAGCAGTGTTTTGTGATATAAGGACAAAGAAGTGTGCAACTCGCTTCGAACCGTAATACCACGGATAACCATAACACAATATTAAAATATACTCACCACTTTCTGATCAGGATTACATCACTCTGCACTTTAAATTTAGTATTATATCTGGAACCAATTGAAAAAAAAGTAAGTCACAAAGGCAACAAATAAAACAGAAATTATATAAATGTAACAATAATAATAATAATAATAATAATAGAGAAGATTTGTATTACGCAGCAGAAACATATCCTGGCACTAATGCAAGGTCAAGGTGCTACAATGTGATTAAAGTTCATAATACTGTCTGAATAAGTAAATCTAAGTCTTGATTTGAATATAATGAATAAGTAAGAATGCAACAAAACATTGTGATTATTCATCAGAGACAGGGATAAAACAAGGACCATGCTTGGGGACAGAAATCAACATCAATACTTGACATTATGAATGCTGCGGGCAAATGGAGATGACCTATACAGCAATGACTGTGACAGTAAAATAGAGAGGAATTGACAAAGAAAATACTGCATTAATATTATTGCCATGAAAGAAAATCCATCTACTTAACTGTATAAATGCTGAAGGAAACTGAACATGCCCTATACAGCAATGATTGTGATTACTAAAACAGCAAGAAGGTTAATACAACAAAAATCTGATGTCTTTAAATCTATGTATTATGACCATGAAAACAAATCCACATACTTAACTTTATTAATGCTGGAGGCAACAGGAAATGCTATATACAGCGAAATGTTTGACAAAAAAAATACTGACATATTTAACCATCTACCCACTGGTTTATGCATAGGTATTGCCCTTTGAGATATCTCCAGTTGCCTCCAACATGGAGAGAGACAATTGTAATTGTATTACTGTATGTCTAATCCTATTGTTCTTATGTCAATAAAAACATGCTGAAATCAAATCAAATTGAATAAAACCATGATCTGGCTTGCGCATAAAAGGGGAATAATTTAGTACAGGCCTAAATCAGAGTGAATGCCATGCATTTACTATAGCAGGAAAAGACGTATACCTCATTTTATGCCCTGACTACTAGTACAACACTTTCATGAAACGCAGGTCTGATGATAGAAAAGCTACCTACTTAACCTTATTCATGCTGAAAGCAACTACAGTTGCCTTATAGAACAGCGATTAACCCAGCATGGAGAACATTGTGAAAAGATGAAACACCAAATATTTAACCCTCCATGCTGGAAGCAACCGGAGGTGCCCTAAATAGGATTTAATGTGCCTAATTCAGCAGGGAAAGTGTTAAACATGTCTGGCCAAGGCTTCTGGGATCAGGGCCTCATTGCTCAAAACAGTTGTAGCTACAATTGATTGTAAGTCATATTTCAGGGACCCGCTACAAATGTAAGCATGGGTTGCACTAACCACTGTTATTGCTACAATTGTTTTAGCTAACAATATTCTCAAATATTACAATGATGTACAAGTGTTTCAGGTAATGGACTTACAATTGCAGCTAATCCCTAAAATTTGACTTCCAATCAATTGCAGCTAATCCCTAAAATTTGACTTCCAATCAATTGCAGCTACAACTTTTCTCAGCAACGAGGCTCAGTATACTTCCATCATGCTTACATTTCAGACACTTGACCAGATTCTGCATTTATCCATACACTATAATCCAGCTTCTTCGTGGTACCAGCAACTGGAGATGCCCTTACAGCTTTTGATCAACTGAATAGTGAATGAATAATAAATAACCCAGACAAGATAAGGTCAAGTGTGGTGACCTTTTGACAAATGTTGATAGGTGACATGGGTAGCACTTTGCAATAGATGAAACATTTTCTGCCCCATAGATCCCATTCATGTAAAGTTTTGTAGTTAACCCATTGTCCGTGGAACATTTTGAATAATGGTCATTGTACAATTGATGCAAATGCTGAAAAGATACTTTAAGGAACTGTTTTAAAATATTCATGGACCAGAATGACCAGTAATACATACAATAAAATTCAAATGAAATTCAATAGTGACCACATATGTCAAGAGGACCATCTCCAAAAATTACTATAAAAAATATACTGACAGACATGAAAAATATCAGCAGAAAAGACTTTCCCAATTAATATAAATCCACATGGCATTTTGATGTACATAGACATGAGCAAAAACATGGTAAAGGAAATGAGGAATTGTTCTCAAATATGATAACTGCAACCAATCTTTCAGTCTAGTTCATACATGCAAGGAGAGTTATACAATCAAAGCTGTGATAGCCAGTATTGTAACATAAATATTAAAGTAAAAACTAAACACACCATCTCGGCTTACCAGTTTACTCAGCAGTGCAAATGTATTGTACAGGACAAGCATGTTTACTGTCTGAAAAAGTTCAAACTCCTCTCACCCACTTCTCTTCTCTTCCTCTTATTTCCTGAATAATGACCTAGGCCAGTCCTGTACACAATGGGACAACTCTACAGTAACCATAACTCCATCCTGTAGCAATGGTGTAGTGTATGGCTAAGGTTTATGTTAAGGTTACCTTAGAGCTACCACGCTGTTTCGTTAAGGAGCACCCTGCTTACGCATTCCCATTCATCGAAATTGTTTCCGAGAATAACCCATTGTTTTATACGGCAACTAAAGTAGCACTTAATGATAACGTATTTGTAGTTCAATCCACGTCGTATTCAATGCTGAAATTGTAGTTCACTTGCAAGCCCGTCCCAACAATTGAAATCTGTTTCTGAACTCTTTCATGTTAAGGTCAAAGAAAGGTCATGGTAGTTTTTGTATTCAGCAAAAAAATCAGATTCATTTTAATTTACCCAGCGATCCGTAGAGCTGTCAAAACCAGTGTGATGAAACTATATAGACACACAACCATTTATCATGCTTATTATCATATATAAGCTCAAGCTGTCGTATAATTACTGATGAATTAGATTTCTTGGAGTCCGAGCCGTCTCATAGAATGTTCATACCTCAATGAAGGCAGGGATGAAACTTAAAGTACTCGTCCGAACAATGATGTATATAACAAAACATGAACTTTCTACTAGCCCGTAGGATACCTTTTACATTAGTATATAGGGGCAGGTGGTAGCGCAGTGGTAGAACATTGGACTTCACAGCCAAAGTCTCCAGGTTCAAATCCCGCCCCTGGGGCCCAGCATCAATGTTTGCGAAAGTTACCTTTCACGATATTGATAGGATGCGATGTCTGTTGAGTGGCAATGCAGTTATCAATCTTGGTCTTGTCAGTACCAGCCGGTGCTCGCAGGTTTACTGCAACATTCAGCGCTACGGATGTTGCGGTTGTCTCCTGCCCTAAACTGACATGTCGTGATATAAGTGAAAGAATCTTGAAAGTGACTAAACCCCAATTTAAAAAGAAACAACACAAAAAAACCACATTAGTATAAATGGATCGGCGAGTGGGAACTTCTAACACTGTGAAGGTAAAAAAATACATTAGTCATTCCTTTTTTAAATATACTGGATATAAATAATAATGAATCAAATATCTGTAAAATTGGACAAACTTTTCCCCCAAC
>JAUTBT010078376.1:0-13086 GCA_032361225.1 Lepetodrilus schrolli | reverse complement strand
ACGAGGTGACAACACTTAGGACTGGTTTAGGAGCTCCTAAATAGTTAGGAGGCCGTTGTGAAACGGGGGCCAGATGTCTACATACGTATCTACTTGTCCGGCTGCGTCTCCACCTACCTACTTACTTATACGCTTACTTACCTACCTATTACCTGTTACTGGCTGATTGACCACTACCAACGTACTTACCTATTCGCTTACTTATTTAATCACTTAACTACATATCTACCTGCCTGGCTGTTTGTCAACATACCTACTTACTTACTTACTTATTCGCTTACTTACTTACCTACCTACCCATGACCTACTACTGGCTGATTGTCCACTATCTACCTATCTATGCATTTACTTAAATAGTAATTACCTATTCTTTTAATTACTTACTTACCTACATGTTACACGTATGTATGCCTACCTACATGTATCTAGTAACTACCTACTTGCTTGCATCTAGTACCTCATTACTTGTACACTTACCTACCTACATACTAACCTCCCTTCTTATTCACGTACTTTAGCTACATACATGCAATGTACTTATATACTTTAATTTTCAAGTATGATGACTGTATATATTTGGAAAGCATAGAATGAGATACCGGGTAGAAACACCGGTTGTTTGAACATGCTATGAGGCCATTGCATGAGGACGTTGATGAACAGTCTCAGCCTTAATGAAGGTCACCTTTAAATTCACTTCACATCCTCTGTCTATGAGTAGTCTCAGGACACTGGTCAGTCCCATAAAGGCGGCGTTGTGGACAGCCTGACGATTCTTCTTGTTGGCGATGTTGACGTCGGCACCGAGCCGGATGAGAAGCTCAGCTGCCTTGGTCTCCTTCCTTTTGCATAAAGTAGCATAAAGTAGCCATGAAAGATGATTCCGCAATTTAGATAACCCTATCTGCCACAATGCTAAAATTGTCAGGCTACCACATGGATGCAAACCGTTTAATAAATGTGCCATTATCCATAGTGGACCTAATTTACTTTGGAATTAATTGGGACCAAAGGTCAGCTATGTTCGTAAAAGAGTGTTTATTCTTGTTACAAATTACCTTTATTGTAGACTGCGAAACCTATCATAGATAAAGAGCAATAATTCGAGCTTTTGGCACTAAGTGAATGCTAAATGTTAAATTTGATAACTGTTATAATGACGTTGAACATGATTCAATAAGATATTAGGAAATATTGACATGACGTCTTCTGTACACAAAGGATGCAATATTTAAAATTATTTAGAATACATTAACATACCGGCATTAATATAAATGTATATTAGTACCGGTATTGGTACCAACAATTAACTATAAACCACTTGCTGTGCTTCTCGTGACACAGACATGTAGTTATAATAAATTGTGGCCAATCACGCATTATTATTCCTTCGGTAACATAACACAATCTCCAACAGGCGTATCTAATTCGTAGTAATTTGAATTTGTGATACGTTGACAATAAACCGGAGTCTACTAATTTATTGAAGATACTAGCTGGCATTGACAGTTCCTACCGGCCTGCAGCAACAAGTAATGGGGTGTCATCGTCATCATCTCTGGCATCTTTGTCGGCTCCTTTGTTCAAGAGGATTGTCATCATCTCCAACTTCCCATCATGAGCAGCAATGTGAAGCGGCTGAAGGCCTTGATGACTTACATTCACCTGCGATTTGAAGGGGAACACCATCGAGTAATTTATCCTTACTTAACGGGTGTAGGAATTTCTATTTTTATCAAATGTCAAACCATGCCGTATGATGGCCCGTATCGATTTTTATTAAACATCTTTGATTAGTACTTATCTAACGCCATATTATCTCCGATTAGGCGTCACCGGTAGTCACCGGTAAATGACCCAGAAAGATTTGAAAAATGTACGGCAGACCACAATAATAGGTAACAGAACATAACTGCGCTCACCAGCCTGGGATTACTATCAAGCAGTGTCTTGAGTTCGTTGGCCGTCCCCTCTATAACAGCATGGAACACCATCGCAGTTCCCACGTCCTGATCCTGCCCTGCTGCGGCGGCTAGTTGCATTCTAAGGAGACCAAGCATCATGTTGGCAAATCCACTAGAAGGGTCTGAAAGGTCTGTAAGGAGAAAATGTCTTGTAAAGTTTAGAATGGAAAGAGAGAGAGAGAGAGGGAGAGAGAGAGAGAGAGAGAGAGGGACAGAGAAATATATATATATATATATATATATAGAGAGAGAGAGAGAGGGACATATATATATATAGAGAGAGAGAGGGAGAGAGAGAGGGACAGAGAGAGATATATATATAGAGAGAGAGGGAGAGAGAGAGGGACATATATATATATATATATGAGAGAGAGAGAGAGATAGACAGGCAGACAACCCAACATGTTCTCATTGGTAGGTATTTGTTATGTATTGAATAGGGGAGGGAGAGCGAGAGAGAGAGAGAACATTTGATACTCCACCTATGCCCTCCGTTAACCCCGTGGGCTTTTGTGTCTCATCAAAGTCTTCAACTTTAGATCCCGGTGCAGGTGTGCAACAGGCTGGGTTGAATAACCACTTCCGGTGACCAAAGGATACTGCCACGTCCCCGTCAGAGTCAACTTTTATCACGGAACCCGTCTTGCCAAGATACTGTATCAAGATTTATAACATTGGAAATGTTCGCAGTGAACCGACGTAAGCATACCTATATCAGTGTCATTATCCATAATAGGAGGGAGAGAGAGGGAGGGAAAGAGAGAGAGAACGAGAGAGAGAGGGCAGAGAGGGGGGGGTGGCAAGAAAGCGAGATTATTGATCACAACCTACTGACCGGCCTCATGTCGTTCACCCAACCTCCGTGACCTTCAAGAAGTGCCTTGACCTTGGCCTCGTCATCCAGAATCTGTACTACATCTCCAGCTTTCAAGTTGGGAACCTGTTAATACAATTCTAGATAAATAATAATCTGAAATAATAGTAATTGAACTACAACATAAAAGTAACTGTCAGCATTAAAGATGAATCAAGTTATATTACGTATGCTGAAAACATCATGAATCGATAATGGCAATTAAATCAACTGAAGTAACATCGATACATCTGTATCTCGCTGGAATTTGGTGCCAAAATAAACTTTCGAACATTTTCGGTGTTGCATGATGGTAGCTCGTTCACCTTACCTTACGGAGTGCGTCTGCTCGCAACCTCCATTTTTGACCTTCAAACTCGACACTGACGTCCCCTGATTGTCTGACACCTTTAACCACGCCTACTTTGCCGATTAGCTGTAACAAAGCACACGCCGAACGTCAACATAAATATTCATCTTTAAGATTTGGTTTAAGACAGCACCATGGTAACAGACACTTACGTTGCTCATTCCTGCGGACCAGCTCCCTGCTGCTCTGTGCAGTTCCTTAAGTGCCGACTCCTCCAGCTCAATACACACTTTATCTCCCTCCTTAATATCAGATCCGGTCTCTGCAGAGTCCGATTCAGCGGTCCCAGATGTTGTAGACGTGTCTGCGTAATAACGTTCAAATGTAAGAAATAAGTATTATTATTGTATGTTGTCAAAGAAAGAAAGAAATATAGAACATGTATATGAATAAATAGAAACAAACAAGCAAACAAATAAATAGATACACAAACAAACAAACCAACAAGTAAACAAATAAACTAAAAACAAACAAACAAATAAATAAATACATATTAATGAACAAATCAACAAACAAACATATATATATATATATATATATTAAAATAAGAACAATCTATAATATGACCTGTACCAATATTGCCCTACATTTAAGATATCTTAAATTATTTTTCTATATAATATTAAAAAGAGAAAACTGCTAATTACTTATAAGCTGCGTTATTTGTCTAAGGGTGTAGTCCTATGCTGTATGCACGTACCTAAGACAGGCATGTGTTGTGGGTAGAACTCCAGCCCCTGGCCCTCCTCCACGAATCTCAGATCCACTTTTCCATCCTGTCCCACCCTGTAGGTCCCCTCGGATCCCGAGGCCCACTTCACACTCACCGCGCTCCGAACAGATAGGGTCCCCGGCGTCAGTAATGCGGTTATCTCCCCCTGTTTACCTTGGCCTCCTGGAATGGCCAATAGTTTCAGAGATATTTCAGTCGAATGGAAGAAACCATGTTTCCCAGATGTTTCATATCCTTAGTGTTGTATGGCCTACTCTCATAATGACATTTATTTACATATGCGTTTCTCAGAGCACACAATATTAATACAAACTACTAGTATTATATTAGTATTTGAGGTATGTTTACACTTATTATACAGATCCATAGATATATGTACATCTATAGTTGCTCACTATAGCAGAGTTGGGCTATTATACGACACTATTTGTGTGTAATTTATGTTCCAGTAAACGCTCATTACAATATTCAGCGATATCTCGGCAATCTGTAAACTATACTTCATGGTGGGAGGAAAGCCTACGAAAACTACACAGTTGATTGAGAAAAAGCCAGGATTAAATCAATAATTACCGTCTTCATCGCCGCTGTTCCAGTCCTTCCCTCGGACCACCGTGGCTCCGGGATACAGGCCCATTGCTCGCACCTTCATGCTCTTGTTGCGTTGTGGCACACACACCCTTCCATAGAATTAAGTAGTGCGTACATATGGAGTTCTAATACTGCCATCTTGATTACAGTGCGCGCCCACACACACACACACACACACACACACACACACACACACACACACAATAACGTTGACATACTTGTAACGTTTTCGAGATATTCAAATTAGCCATAACCTGCTATCGCGATGGCCTCTTCAGAACACTATGAATGCTTGTATCATGTGATTATTGAAGAGACAATGTGGTATGTATTGACCAACCCTAGACAGTTTAGAGTCGTATAGTATATGTATATGAGAACGTAGAGTAGGTTATGTGGTGGCGTATGCACAGTAAGTGTTCCGGAACACATTCAGAGTTCAAATTTATCGTTCAGCAATAGCTGTGCAGTCGTAGCGACCGGTAGGTATTTATGGCACAATATGTATAGGTCTAAGTCTGCCCTTTAACCAACCACTTCTCTATACCTCCCTCTTTCCTCTCTCTCCCTCTACATCTCATCCTCTGTGACTTCATCCCTCATTCCACTCTTCCTCCTCCTTTAGCTGTGATAATAATATTTATCACCCAATAATATGTCTGTGCAACAGATATCGCTTGTGAGAGATCAGCGATATCTACAGGCGATATCATATCTACTGATGTAGATATCAGGCGATATCTACTGCTGTAGTTATCGTTTGATCCAATTAGCGGTTTATTTAATTGTTCAACCATTGTGATGTCATTGCTGTAGATATCGCTTCACCCAATTATTTGATTGTTCTACCATTGTGATATCATCACTACCATTTGTGATGCCATAGCATTGCTATGAAGTCACAGTGCAAATGCACAGCAGCCTAAACATTGATTTCACAGTTAAATCTTTATGATGTGTCATTTTTCTTCTTAATTGACTTGAAAATGATATTGGGTGATAAATAGAATCTCACCCTCGTGTCTTGGAATATCAACTACCGGTATATCAACACTTGTCGATGAAAGTTATTAAATCATAACTATCACAACTCGTGTTCATATTCCAAGACACGAGGGTGAGATTCTCTAATTTAAAGCCTCAGATTTAATAACTTTCAATAATAACTGATATGTTTGATATCCCAAGACACTTGGGTGAGATTCTCTATATCTGTGAGAGCATCAACAACCATTATTGTTCCTGTTTATTTTGTATAAAATTACTCTTCTACCATTATACTTATTGAAGAATTTAACAATAAGATTAAAGATATGAGATCAGTGTGAAATCCAAGTATGTGCTATTCTTTGGTAGCGATCCCTTTATACTTTTAGCATGATGTTTAGGTTACTATTACAAGCTGTTGACAGACAGTACAGACAGGACTTGTAGATTTGTCACTGGCACTTACTAATGCTAGTATTATGCGATTTACAAAGTTGTTTCTAGGTACAAAATGAGTTATATTTTAAGTTCGTGGACATTTCGGTTAAATAACAAACATGGATTTGGAACATTTACTTTTCTGAACAGAAGACTGTCGGAAGAAAATGTTTAACATTCTTAACAGTCGCAAGAGGTCGCAAGAGGTCACTTCCTGCAGACTGCTGTAGATTGATGTGCTGTACACTGACATTGAACTTTGTTTATTCTGTGAAATCCCAGTACATGTTATTCTTTGGTAAAGACAATGTTACCACAGATTTCTTTTCACTGAGGAATGGCTTTGTAAATGTTGATGTGCTATCATTATGGTCCTTGTTAATGGAGAGTTGTTATTTTAAAGAAATCTTGTGTATTTTTTTTTTTTATATATATATATCGAGTATACAGTATTTCCAAAGAAAGCCAAACTATTTTTTTTGTGAGGCTGTACATTATAAGTACAACCAAATAGATCAAAGTGATGTAATCAAAATTACAATTCACCTGTCTCATATTACATGTTACATTTTTACTATAAATAGTTTCACCTAGTCATTTGTGTTGTCATGGTGATGTGCTTACTGGGTAAATCTGGTCAAAAACATTTACAGATATATTTTAAATGAATAAATTGCTTTTACAGCAGATATTGTTGTTTTGTTTTTTTGTGTGTAAGTAGACATCCTAATAATTAATTGCTTCAAGGAAGCCATTACATTCCTGATGACGGCAGAGAGCAGCAGGAGTTATAAAATTCTACTTAAATGTACCAGTATTCAAAATTCCTACCAGAGATTTTTTATTTTCCCCAGAATTTTATGTATAATTTTCCATTGATAATTGAAAATCTAGCTTTCACAAGTTTCAGGGTGGATTTATTCCAAAAACTGCTACAATTGGTAAAATATTCCTGCTGCAATGTAATTCACTAATTCAATCAAACAATCAATCATAATTAAATGCATACTGTACAGTACCCAAGTGCCATCATGTATGGGTAAAAGATTCCGACTAGGACAAAACAATAAATCACTCAGGAACCAAGCACCTGCCCTGGCTCATAAGTATTACTGTACCATGTTCACTTCTGCTCTCTTATTTCAAGAAAGTACCATATCTTTTTCACCAAGAAATATCTCACTAATGCTAATATCCTGGACTTTACATCACTAGCACGGCTTAGTTGACCAATCAGGTGTATCCCCAATGACTCGTTATGGAAATCACAATCACATTATTTGGCATATTCAACAACAGCCTAACTTGAATCATACACTCACAAGTAGGCTGCACTATTGCAAATTTACTTCTTCAATAACAAGCATTCCGTATTCAGGATTTTATGTTAATAAGTTATTAAGGTTTTTCCACATTACAAAGACTAAATGGATCATCAGTTAACCTAATACATGAGCGCTGAACTATCTCCCTGCTATACCCATTACACACACAGACACACACACACACACACACACACACACACACACACACACACACACACACACACTGCTTGTTAGGGCATCTCCAGTTGACTCTAACAAGTTGAAGGTTACAGTTTATCTGTCGCTGCCAGAATTCTGTAATGGGTCTTATGCATATTGCTAAGACTTCATTGGAAGAATATGAAAAATACTAATTAGTTTTAATTTTACAGATTTTCTCTGTTAACATTTAAATGTTCATAAATACAAGATTTGGAAAGTGCAAACTAATACAAAAATGGCAGATGATGCTACACGGTATTGACCATTTGAAGAAAGTAGCATATTTATTGTGTTGCCAGTAGTGTTGACATTGATACTACAGACCATCTAGAAGAATAGCGCTATCTCAACCAGCACATGACCAATTGAGTAGTGTTCAAGGTAGAAAATGCTTGCTGAGTGGTGACCGCCTTTGATCTAAACGTCTGTGGTTTATTGCAGGTTACAATGCACAGTTCACACCGCGGTCCGGGAAAGTCCCTCATGACGTGGCCAGCAAGTATAACGTAAGTACCACGCTACTGCCATACGTAGCATGTAGGCCACGATGTGGCGGCCATAGCACAGCATTGTGGCCACCGGCAAGCCAAACAGAAAGCAGTTATCTATTCACTGTTAAAGACGTCATTCCCTGGGTCATAATTTATGAAACTGTTGTATCCACTAGTTGACCTTAGTGCTCTCATACCTGTCTTTCTTGCCATCACTACAAGAGTGATCTATCTTAGTGGATACGAGAATTTCATGAAAAGCTGCCCAGGATCTGCTTTTTTTTCACAATCCATTGACATCTTCACAGTGCAGTGATTCAAAATTGTAATTATCTAAATTTGTGTTTGGTACATACCGGCTGTTAATCCAAGAAATTGTGTTTGCGATCTGACACTGGGTATCATTCTTGCTGATTGGCTAATTATTTGAAATACAGTACAGCCTTGCTTGCTGATTGGCTACTGAATTGAACGATGGTAAAGCCTAGCTTGGACACAGTCGAACTGCTTTATGTGCTATGAATCAGTGCCTTCTCTTTGGCTTGTTCTGTGTATGACCTGTTTCTCCTTACCACTAGCTCTGGTACACCATGCTTTAATTACTCCTCAGTTTTCACAACTTTGAACATTTATTTGCAGGGAGGCACATTACAAGCTTTATAAAAAAAATTATTAAGCACATTTTCCTCCCAATATTTATCTAGCAATTCCTCCAATTTTAGGTGTCCAGCAATATAAATATTGAAAACGATTATGAATGTCGTACATTTTCACAAGTACATTAATCAAAGATTAAGAATTATGCTTAAAAAATTCATATGCTTCCTTTCAATAGTTGCAGTTTCAGAGTTGTGCATGTACTAATCGTTGCAATTGAGATCGAAATTTCTCCAATATTAGCTGATCCAGAATTTTGCATGATCAAATTGAATTGACATTTTACTTGTTGTTTTTTTCATTGCATTTTCCTTTTGTATTCTGCAGTCCTCACAGTTAAACATTCCCATCTAGGATTCTATTTCCACTCAATTTTCATCTGGTATTTTAAATATTGATTGCACAATCCTTGATGTCAAACAATTCCATTTATTGTTCTAAATGTTGATTACTGCGCTTGGCATCAAACCGTTCCAAATTGTATTTTAAAGAATGCTTAGAGCTCCCATTGTAAATTACAGTAACACTACTGTATCTATTTTTATCATCATTCACCCTGACATACCTACTTACTTCACCCTGACATTCCTACTTACTTCACCCTGACATACCCTGACATACCTACTTACTTCACCCTGACATTCCTACTTACTTCACCCTGACATTCCTACTTACTTCACCCTGACATACCCTGACATTCCTAGTTACTTCACCCTGACATACCTACTTACTTCACCCTGACATACCTACTTACTACATATGAAACAAACTGTATATTCTTAATACCCTCCATCTATTCAAGAACTGTTTGTGGACATTGTCACATCTGTGCATTGAATTTTCTGTTGTTTGCAATCACAAACATGTAGCTGTTTCAATTTAATGTTGTTAAGTTGATGTCCTAACTTTATGACATTCATAGACTGCTTGTAGCAACTCAAACAAAGGATTGGGGTTAAATATGGAAGCAAACATTATGCTCTCACTCAAAAATTATTGGATAAAGAGATAAAAGACATATTGTATGATGTTTGCATGTGACCATGACCCTAACCTAAAAATGCTATTATGTGCGGATGTGTTACATAATGTTGAATTAAAAGGCCCAACAGTAGGTTTACTTCTCTGGAGATTAAAACGGTTATTGGTGGCACTTACAAAGCATTTTTGGATGTTTTGAAAGCCATATGTAACCTCTGGTGACCATGGCAACAGGCTGGAACACAGAAGATATCCAATCAATCAATGAGACAGGTGAGAGTTTCCTAACAACTGTTTGCATTCAGATGTCGTAAAGCTTGTGTTTATGAAAGAATACTGCATGCTTCCCTCCATGGTCTAATCCATTATAAACGATGCCAGAGTTAATATATTGTTGAAAAATATTTAATGAAATCCTTTGTTTGAGCTACCTGGTTCGAGACTTCTCAAAAGTTTTTTTTTTTCTCGTTGCAGGAAGATGTAACTTTTGTAAAGGAGGAGAAACTTTCATTGGAAACAAATATTGATGAACTCTGGACATCTGGACATCCAAGGGGAAGGTCAAGGTCAAGAGAATCATCAGCATCAGTTCACAAAACCAAGGGTAGACAACTCACAGTTGATGTTCCTCAAACATCCGAATTGTATTATTCATCTGACAGCAGCTCTTTAGGATTTCTGGAGACTTTTGTCAATCGGCCAATAGGAATAGGATCTTCAGGATCTGCGCCAAGGAACACCAAGCCATCTCACAGAGATTCAAGAATTGCTCCTAGTGCTACATGTACAAAAGGTACTAGACCAAGAGAAGGGAGAATTGTACCAGAGGCGTCTGAATTTGGACAGGAGTACCTTGGATTGGAGGAGTTGCAAGAGGGCCTGCAGGACAGATTGAACATGTCCGTCGGCACCAATGAAGACCATAAGACGTTACACTGCAGCCTGTGTGTGTTCAAGCATTGGAAGGAGCTGGCGATGCGTGACCACATGAACAATGTCCATTCAAGGGAATGCTACATCTGTGCTCCCTGTCAGCTGGTCTTCAGCGTGGAGAAGGAGTTGACGACCCACAACAAGCACTGCCACAGTGTGGGGCTGGAGTGCGACTACTGTGGGAAGCTCTTCACTCTCAAATGTAACCTGGTGGAGCACATCAAGAGAATACACGAACACGGTGTCAATGCCAGACACTTCGTCTGTCCCGAGTGTATGAAGACGTTCACACGACCGAGTCACCTTCGTATTCACATAGAGCGACACCATTCTCAGCAGTACGTTGTCCCAGACACGTAGTTACACTGTGCATGTCCACCAGGACTGATACTGTTTTCCTGGAAGAATTATGGTGGTAGTTTAAAATACTTCACCATAATAGTGTTGACTGGTCTATATTTGATAACCTTTTGATCAGAATATGATAAATTTGGGTGTTTTCTACAGTCACATGATTAGGGTAATTACATTTTTTAATTAGGTAGATGCACCTATTTTTTAAAAAGGGGTTTAGATCTGCTGTCAGGATTTCTTCACTTATTTCACGGCTTGTTTAGGGTAGGAGGAAACTGGCAACATCTGTAGCGCTAGATGTTGCAGTAAACCTGCGAGCATCGGCTGGTACTAACACACCAAGGATGATAACTGCATTGCCATGCTACAGTCAGCGCATCCTATCGATATCGTGTTGTATTTTTGCAAACATTGATGAGTGGTGTGACGTACTGTTTACTTTGACCACACCATGGCAACATACGGTACACAGTGTTTAAAAAATGACTGAATGAGACTAAGTATGTGACCAGCTATCATTATTAGATCTTGTCAGTACCAGCCAATGCTCGCAGCTTTACTGCAAAATTCAGCGTTACGGATGCTGCAGGTTTCCTCCTGCCACAAACTGACAAGCCGTGATAAAAGTGAAAGAATCTTGAAAGCGGATATAAATCCCAATTTAAAATAATAAATAAGGAAACGGACATTATTATGACATGGACTCATGTAGCACAGAGAGTATTCTGAATTTCAATATGATGCTTGCAACTCGAGTTGTCATCCTTGAAGTATCTGTGCCAGCCTTAGCTCGACGGTCTTGCCATATAATGTGGTTGTCCAGGCTTCTCCTGCCATAAACATTATAATTTTACTGCTGTATTGTGGGAAACAATTAACTCTCTGTATTTTCTTCTGAACTAAATATTTTTCAAATTATATGTTGTGTATACATGCGTGTATGTATATGCTTGCGTGTGTGTGTATATATGTATTTATGTGTAACTGAGTTAAGAATGAGTGATCCATATTATTACTAATAATTACAGCTTCTAGCATTCTAAAATGATCTGTATGCTGCTTTCTTGTGAAGATGCATAATATATCTGGACATACATCTAATATTTTCTTATATGAATGTAGATTGTTGTGTGTAATATAGTGTTCTGTTCTGTCAGTTGGTATTACTGTTCCTGCTCACTGAATCAGAAGCTTTGTTATATTCTTACCTTGCTTATCAAATAAACTGTTCTCCATCCAACAAACATTACTAATTTGTCAAACGACAAGGTCATTTTTTACCACTTTATGCATACATTGCAAACATGGGCAACATAGGGCCTCTTGCTGTACATGAATATGGTAAATATGGGCATCCTAAAGCACTGGCTGTACACATGTGGCCATCCTAAACCAGACATACCAGACATACCAGACATACCAGACTGAATCCCAGTACTGTAATAGTGTTGAACGTCCAATGATCAACCATATTATGATATGTTGATATTTTCACAAATATTGGGTACTGGTACTAAATCATGGGTTATCAAAACATGGCAGATAAAAGAACCAAATAAGGTCTAGTATAGGTTTATGAATGAATTGTTGCAATTAAGTATTTGATATTGTATGTTTATGTCTCATCAAACATTTGCATGGAGGGAAGAGATGTTAATAGGGGTCTGTACCAGGTTGTATTTCAAACTTCAGTCAGAAATAAGATTTTATCGTATTTAACAATCGAGTTAAAAGTTTGAATTATTGTTATCTACAATTTAACGATTGAACTTCCCAAAACACTTTTATGATTACTATCAACATTTTGTAAACCATTCAAAGAAATCTAATACTTTCATAACAATAAATGAATAAATAAGAATGACTGACAAATGTATGCACCCATCCTCTGCCTCCAGGATGATCAATTCATTTTATTCATTCCAGTTAAATGAAGGTACTGAATGGTGTGCACGGTTCTGACAAACTAATATTATTATATATTTTTTTAAATTGAGGTTTAGAGCTGCTTTCAAGATTCTTTTACTTCTATCATGGCTTGTCAGTTTAGGGCAAGAGGAAACCCGCAACATCCGTAGCGCTGAATGTTGCAGTAAACCTCCGAGCACCGGCTGGTACTGACAAGAACAAGGATAACTGCATTGTCACTCTACAGACAGCGCATCCTATCAATATCGCGTCAGAAAGGTAACTTTCGCGAACATTGAT
>JAUTBT010078365.1:0-13086 GCA_032361225.1 Lepetodrilus schrolli | reverse complement strand
GAGAGAGAGAGAGAGAGAGAGAGAGAGAGAGTTCTGAGACAGGCTTCAGATGTAATAACGGCTAAATAGCTTGAAGAGTGTGTGTGTGTGTGTATAGTATATAGAAGTATATAGTTATAATGCGCCAGTACTATAATTTAAGGTATGTTCAAAGCGCTATTCATTGTTAGTGACTAACAGTTACCATGGTAAAACGTGTTTCTTCTCATACAGTGTTCAGTCACATCAATGACAGCATCATATATTCCGTCCATTATATATATCATATCAAATAAATGCATTTTTCACATGATTATGTTTATTCGTCATACAAATGACAGAATTAACGGAAATTTGAAAGATTATGTTGTATCTGGTGTGTCCCCATATATATTTTTTTAATTGGAGTTTAGAGTCGCTTTCAAGATTGTTTCACTTATATCACGGATTGTCAGTATAGAGCAGGAGGAAACCCGCAACATCTGTTATTAAATCCGAGGCTTTCACGACTCGTGTTGATATATTTGATATTCTAAGACACTTGGGTGAGATTCTCTATTTATTAGATTGTTCTACCATTATCATCGCTACCATTGTGATGTCATAGCATTGGTATGAAGTCACAGTGCAAATGCACAGCAGCCTAAACATTGACTTCACAGTAAAATCTTTATGATGTGTCATTTTACTTATGATATTGGGTGATAAATAGAATCTCACCTTCGTGTCTTTGAATATCAAATATATCAACAGTCGTCGATGAAAGTTATTAAAGCCTCGCAAAGCCTCGGATTCAATAACTTTCACGTCTCGTGTTGATATATTTGATATTCCAAGACGCTTGGGTGAGATTCTTTACACTTTAGAAATACTGTATAATTATTCAAATATATAATAGTCGCGTATGTGGCTGATATTCCCTCAGCGAAGAATAAAATCAATTAATAAAAGCGTCGTACAACTCTCGACGGTCGGCGGTACATAGTCGGCGATGCGAAACAACGTAGTTGCATGTGTGCTATATCACATTGGCAAGGCCATGATAGACTAGGCGATTTTTATCTCCGCAACAATGTTTCCTAAAGTTGCGGCAACATTTGTCTCCGCAACTCTTTGCTATACATTATATGCGACCGTATACGGAATAGAACATGGGAGACAAGCGATTTTTCACGATACATTAGCCAACAAATATCGCAGCAACATTGTTGCGGAGATAAAAATGGCGTTGTCTATAATGGCCTGAAATAAGCTATCTACGATGAGTCGTGGATCGTTGGACGACGAGTCTGCACAGATAAAAAAATCGAATCTGCGCACACTTTATACCGCCGACGGTTTGATGTTTGACACACAATAACCGTCGATTTTTTTCTCAGTTTCATGCGTAGCCTATATCCTGGCAGACGTGACGATCGCGTTGTGATACCATGCAGTCACAATGACAAAGTTGAGATAACTCTTGTTCCGATTTGCACGTGACATGCTAATGCACTCAGCGACAACGGTGTTATCACGGTGTTATCTGCGATCAGTCAGGCATGCAGGCATTCCATTAATTTTAATGACTTTATTATAATATAGACAATTCATGTCTAAGGTCGACTACCCCAATAAGTACCATTGAACAAATCTGCAGAATAATATTTCTAATCAATTACATTTTTTTTTTTTTTTTAAATAACAAGCTTTTATGTCACCGTGTAGACAGTCTTGCTGGCAAATATATATATATATATATATATATATATATATATATATACACAATGAAAACAATGATCATCAATGTCACGGAATGTCATCTCCCCTCAAGTTGTCAGGATTGGGTTGCGCAGACACCGACGATATTGGAGGCAAAGGCGCAGGTTTATAATCTGGCATAACATTGTCTGTCCTCGTTTGGCGCGCAATGGCCGGAAGCGCTTCTGGGAATTCAATGTCATACGCATTCTGTTTTAGGATAGCCACTGGACGCCGTGATGAACCTATAGGTGTGCTGGCCGACGGTCCTTCATCGGCGTGCGGAGGGCTGAAACCACTTCTGTGTCCCTGAGATGGCCCTTGTCCACTTCCGGTATTCTGTACAACAAAAATGGACGGCGGCTGTCTGCCATTGTCAGTTTCGTTTTCGCCGTACTCTGCATCTTTAATCTGTTCGAGTGGAGCCTCGTTGAGTTGTGTCGAGTGTCGATGGTGCGCGAACGACAGATCTGCAATATGGGAGTTCCTCCGCAGTCTGTGTATAGAGGGTTTTATGACCTCTTCGGATCTGACCCTCTGGTTTTTGTTTTGTTTGCAGATGGCTATGAACGTGATGATGGCCAACAGGATCACCACGATGACGATGATAATCACGATGACCGAAACTGGTAACATCTTGCCTGAAACCACCAGTGCGTCAGTGTAATACTGTGATTGAAAACAGCCACATTCCAATTAATTGATACGTTTTTCATTCTGCCCCACAACAGTGTGAGTAAATATACTTAAACGACGAGTTAAAACATATAATAATTCAGATGACGTTTCATTGTTAATTGCATTGGAGAATATATGTAAATACCTGAACATGCACACAATTCTAGTACTACGAGTCGTGATTTTGTTAATTCTATAAACATCCTAGTTAACGAATCTAACAACGCTTTAAGCACTTCCCTATCAATATTCAGATTTCATTCCATGCATATCACGCTATTATATTATGAAGCAAACAACATCAGAAGAGACCTAGATCAGTGTGTCAGCTACTTAACACCATAGAAAGTGTTTCACAAACAAACAGCAAATGCCATTTATCCTACTTATAAATCAAAGACATTGAAAATGAAAATACATTATATCTACCTGCTAGATGATCCTAGTATATAGGTGGTCCAAATATGTTTTCAGCCCAACTGGCATTAGACATTGTTTACGGGTGATCAATAATCCAAATAATTGCCCCATGAGCCATGTTCGATTATTGCCATGCAGAATTGTTCCTTGCAGTGTACTTGCTCTGATCATAAGAGTCGACACATGCGGGATTATATTGCGTGATTATCCCCCGATATTTATAGACGAGATGGAAAGGTGCTCACGTTTACCAGCGCAATTGGCATTCTTTACGAACGTCTATAAATGATTTCGGTAAAACCATTAAAAACGCAGTTTATGACTGCTGTACTATATTGGTGTACTATTGGTTATAAACGACTAACGAGCTCAAGGAGTGTAATTATCAAAGGGCCTTGTGATCGCCATGGATCTTAATGCATTCAAACATACATGCGCACGCACCATTCGCCTAATTTCTTCATCTCTCTCTCTCTTCTCTCTCTCTCTTTCTCTCTCTCTCTCTCTCTCTCTCTCTCTCTCTCTCTCTCTCTCTCTCTCTCTCTCTCTCTCTCTCTCTCTCTCTCTCGCGAATACTACTCGAAGCATCCGTAAAATACTCTACAGCCACTACGACATGTATTGTATTTGTATTGTGCCATACACATTCGCTATTACATCTGAGTCATTTTCTGACATTAATTTGAAAACGAACTTTTGATTAGATAGGGCATATAACCAGTACCGTAGCTAACCGGGAGTGCAATGGGGCATTTACACCGCCCCCCTGAATTTTAGGAAAGAAATATTATAAACATTCACATTAATAAAAGGCCCTACTTACACTACTCAGTATTTTAATTTTCGTTATCTATTTAGGCAAATAAGAATGGCAGATATACCTAAGTTTATTCTGTGGTTGTGCGGCAGTATGTTTCAGTGGTTATAATATTATCGTTCCCTGAATTATGAACGATTTGAAGGTCCTGGCGATACTTGCGGTCACGAACGTCGATATGTTAATATATTTTCAGAGCCTTTTACTATCGAATACTTAAATATATTGCGAGAAATCAATTCTAAGCACACATGATGTACAAACAAATCTCCGGGGAATATACCTTTGTAGCTAAATAGTAAACGGGGTACCGTTTAGCTACAGAACTGCAGCTACCTACGTAACGCCACGAGCAGGCTCGGCGTAGTAGTAGTAGTAGTAGTAAGTGGTAGTAGTAGTAGTAGTAGTAGTAGTAAGTGGTAGTAGTAGTAGTAGTAGTAGTAGTAGTAAGTGGTAGTAGTAGTAGTAGGTTGTTGTAGTGGTTGTAGTGGTAGTAGTAGTAGTAAGTGGTTATAATTACCAAAAATATATAACAAAATGCCTAACCACCATACGTGTGTCACCTGTTTATTTGCAGTGGCTCGCCCGAGTGTGGCCATTGAAATTGCGTTCACATCCGCTTTCAAGATTATTTCACATGCTCTATTTATAGGTCGGGTTTCCACCGGACGTTTGTCCTACAGCTCACTGGAATATCCTGCCGCAGTTCGAAACTTGTATCGCGGCTTGTATACTAAATTACAAGCCGTGATATGTACAAGAATCTTGAAAGCGGCGATAAGCTCCAATCTAGACACACACACGCACACACACGTACACGCACACGCACCCCCCTCTCCTACAAACACACACATTCTATGCACATTAATAAACTATACAATTATTTCCACACAACATGCATTCAGTGGAGTCTGATGAGTGGTGATCTATCAATGTATGACAGAGGATGCCACTTCACAATGACACGTGAAGTGGATGCTTCAAGTGGATTTCGAATGGACACTACAGACAAGGGGACCGGGATAGGAACACAGTGAGTTGGCAGATTTCACAGCCCACTAATATTGCCGATCACACGTCAGATGCGTGGTGTTGTTTATGAAAGTAGCATGTACGTTATGAGAATACTCCAAGAAGCGTCCGTAAAATACGCAATGGCTACATATACTTAATAAGTTTGTATGCCTTAGCGTACCGTTTAGCACTGTATAAGACATATTATGGTTATATTATTTTTAATGAAAACTACATCATAAACATTACATACTAAACAAAATGGAACAGTAGGCCCAGGTCTTCCTATCTTTCGGCAGTATAAACGGGAAATCGGCAGTATAAAACGGGAAACGGGAAATCGGCAGTATAAACGGGAAATCGGCATGATTTACGGGCGTATTTACCGGATAAGCGAAGTCATCGGCAGGAAATTTGAGGCCTATTCCTAGGATTACGCACTCATTTATTGCTAGAATGTCCTAAATTGTGTGATGTAATACGCTCAGATATCTAGCCTGTTTTCCAATATGGGAACCAGTCTATATTTAGAAAGAAAAAAAACCGGTTGTCATATTTAGAACAGGACTGCTGTCATTCTACTGCATCAAATAATAAACATATGTTTATGAATAAAATAAAATAAAATTAGTGAAAGAATCCTTAAAGCGGTTCTAATCCCCAATTTAAAAAAAAATATATAAAAATTAATGTCATGCAAATATCATCTTGTCACTTTCACATTACATGAAGGTGTCACTCTTTGTTCTACAACATTCTCATACCTGCCTATGCAGGACATCACCTAGCTACCACAGGTGTCACAGTGTGGGTGCTTAGAAGTGTTTACCTGCCAACATAATGCTAGTATCTCTTCGGACAGTGACAACTGTATCCCCTCCCGAGCTACTTACAGCTACTAATTAGCTACTTTATATAAGGTACAGCATGTACCGGCATCTGTCAGTAGAGATATCCTACAATCCTTAAAGACAGACAGACAGACAGACAGACAGACAGACAGAAGTTTAATTCTCATTAATCACAGTTCACGATATAGAGAACATACAACAATGCATAGTATTGTTAACAATGAATTAAAGGCGTACTGTCCCAATGCCATGTACAGTAATAGTAGCCATCGATTATCGTTTGGAACTAAAGGCGCGGGCACACCGAGCACAGATAACGTTAATTAACGAGATGGTCGGGGGAGAAAATCGTTATAAGCGGGAAATAATAATACCCGGTCACACTGCTTCTTCTTCTTCTTCTTCTTCTTCTTCTTCTTCTTCTTCTTCTTCTTCTTCTTCTTCTTCTTCTTGAGTTGGTTGTTTTTTCGGTCGCCTTCCAACTTGGTTGATTTCGGCAGACACTGCAACGATAACGATATTATAAAGAGCTTTCACTGTTGTAACCGCTACCGCGAAACGAAATTCGTAACGATATTTTTCTCGTTATCGTTGTCATTGTCGGGCTGGGTGTGGCCACAGCTTAAAGGCATACAATCACGGGTTGGTTTACATATGTTATGGTCAAACGTATTTTTACATATGAAAGTATGTACATTTGGTGTGTCTACACAAGTATATTGGGTAACCAGCTACATTTTCCTTATGCCTAGTCTTATGCCTGGTCTACAAATGTTTAAATGATATGGCCCAACCTTACCTCACCAATCTCATTACTCCCTACAGCTCCATCTGCTTACTGTTCCTACCTAAAAAACATCTCGCTATGGCAAAAGATCTTTCTGTTCTATTGCACTCAGATTGTGGAATGATCTCCCTCTCACAATCAAGCTCAGCACATCTTTCTGCTCTTTCAAATCCAAACTAAAAACTCATCTCGTTAAATTAGTCTATAACTAATTGCCTATTCCCCTTTCATGTAGCGCTCTGAGCATAAACACTTGTTAATAGATACAGCGCATTAGAAATACACATATTATTATTATTATTAGTAGTAGTAGTAGTAGTAGCAGTAGTAGTAGTAGTAGTAATATTATTATTATTAGTAGTAGTAGTAGTAGTAGTAGTAGTAGTAGTAGTATCAGCAGTAGCAGTAGCAGCAGCAGCAGTAGTAGTAGTAGTAGTAGTAGTAGTAGTAGTAGTAGGAGGAGTAGTAGTAGGAGGAGTAGCAGTAGCAGCAACTTTAGTAGTACAACAACAACAAAAAGAGGAGGAGGATGAGGACGACGAGAATGTGAAGGAGGATAACATGTAATTGTATATAATTCAGTCAAATGGATCTGATACTAGTTTATATTATAGAGGCACTTGTGGTAGCTGTAGTGATATGATCATCAAACATTCAAGTCTAATTTGCAAATACCAACCAATAACAACTGCTCCTCATGTTTCTCCAGCTATAATCGTCAAATACAAGCATCATGATGATGCAACTAGTGGAATTGCTACACACACCAGTTTCATTTTCTTGTGGCTTTCAGATCGTAGAAATACATGTGTATGTATTGAACTTAACGGTACCTTCAAAACTCCAGTTTCAAATGAATGTCGTTTCCGTTTCATCAGCCCTCTCCAGAACTACCCATTGGTTGGTCTTCCATTAATGACCGTTTCCCGAATGACTAACACATACTTGCTACATCATCGACGCAACTGGATCAAAGACTAGAACTAACGTTAGTCAGGTCCTGTATTACTTAGTGATGGTATTCGTGAGATGGAATAACTTAGAGGTGACGGCCGAGGTACGGTTCACGGCTTATAACTTTAATGTATCCACATCACAGGGTGTGTGATTAGCAGTGGTCGTGAGAAACAAAACGTGCACTCATTGTCCTTATGTGTAAACATACATCCGAAAAATAGTGCGTATATATTATTTTTGAGAGATAAATGCTACTATAGGTTGTGTATAGTCATACATACATCTGCCTTTAATGTACAGAAAGATTACAACCGTATCTAGAGCGCATTTTTGTATGGTGTTTGTATTTACTCAAATATTAAATGATAGTTTGTGAAATGTTAATGATATGTTTCTATTGATAAATGTCACGTATTAATGCATTAGCAAGCTTTGAGCATAGATCTAGCGCAATATAAATACGCACATTATTATTATTTGTATTGTGAAATTCCGAAATCTGGTTGTACTGCAGCCCACATGTTTTAATTGTACTGCAGCCCACAGGCTTTAATTTTACTGCGGCCCACATGCTTTAATTTTACTGCAGCCCACAGGCTTTCATTTTACTCCAGTCCACATGCTTTAATTTTACTGCAGCCCACAGGCTTTTATTTTTCTGCGGCCCACATGCTTTAATTTTACTGCAGCCCACAGGCTTTAATTTTACTGCAGCCCACATGCTTCCATTTTACTGCAGCCCACATGCTTTTATTTTACTGCAGCCCACAGGATTGTATGTTACTGCAGCCCACATGCTTTAATGTTACTGCAGCCCACAGGCTTTAATTTTACTCCAGCCCACAGGCTTTAATTTTACTGCGGCCCACATGCTTTAATTTTACTGCAGCCCACAGGCTTTCATTTTACTGCAGCCCACATGCTTTTATTTTACTGCAGCCCACAGGCTTTTATTTAACTGCAGCTCACAGACTTTAATTTTACTGTTGCCCACAGGCTTTAATTTGACTGCAGCCCACATGATCTAATTTTACTGCAGCCCACATGCTTTAATTTTACTGCAGCTCACATGCTTTAATTTTACTCCAGCCCACAGATTTTAATTTTACTGCAGGCCGACAGGCTTTAATGTTACTGCAAGCCCACAGACTTTAATGTTACTGCAGGCCCACAGGCTTTCATTTTACTGCAGCCCACGTGCTTTCATTTTACTGCAGGCCCACAAGCTTTAATTTTACTACAGGCCCACAGGCTTTGATTTTACGTTATAAACTTCTTCTGTATATCAACTATTATCTGTTTTAAAGCGCAGTTTAAATAAGTGCCTTCTTATTTAGAAATCTTGTTTTGAACTCTTAGTAGTGGATGTCAAATTCAGTGATAGCGAAAACATGTTATTGGTAGCTTCGATGACTTCACGAGCCTATTCCATAATGACAACACTTAAAACTGAACAATGACAACACTTAAAACTGAACAATGACCGTTTGATAACAGTAGTAATATGAACGGTGTTCACAGAAGAGCCATTGACAGCCCATTTACCAGAAATATACTTACACCCGTCTGAATCTGATGTTTCTGCTTTTGATATGACAGATATAAATTACTCGATTGAGACAGGTGCGTGGGCGAACAGCTCAATACTTAAACAGCTCAATACTTAAACAGCTCAATACTTAAACGAATTCCTCGACAGTAGGAAAATATATTGACCTCGAAACTTTTGAATTTTAATTGAACACTTTCTTTGGGCGTTGGTTGTTCATAGTGCCGTATCAGTCATCTCTGGCATTGGGCAAACCTGCGCATGATGGATGAGCAGAGTCGAGTACTTGTAGACTTGTACATTCATGACAACGGCAAGGCTTCACAGTCATCTCGTGGCTCATTGATTACCTGGAGAAGTCACGTAAATACCCAGAACTCACGTCCTCGTTGACGAGGTATCGTAGAGACCGACAACAGTAGCTCATTCCCCACAGCTGTACTACACAAACCTGTTTTCAATATAATTTAGCTAAAATTGAGCATGTTATTTTTCTTGTAATCTCTGATTGTATGTTATTTTCATCCGTCTAGGTCTGTATTAATGTAAGGATGTAATCGTAAAGTAATCATAGACAGAGGGGTGAAATTAAATGTAGTTCGAATAGCAGTCATTTTGATTGATAACATCTTTATAAGAAATTAACTGAAAAGCTTTACCTCTTCTCCAACCTCCAGGCTTGGTCAGATGTTCTTGGCGGATCTCTAGATATAAGGAATATTAATATTGGGGAGAGAATAAAGTTGGTGGCACTGGCTGTAATATGTCATCGCTAATTCTATACATGCGTCTGTAAATTTGTGAAACGTCGAGTTTACTTTTGTTATTTCTTCATTTGATTTCAACAGACTTGAAGCTGCAAACTATGATCAGTTATAAAAATGTTCAAAGAAAGAATAGGTCAGAATTTTACGTAATGCCATGGGATGGTTACCTTTAGAATTCTGCTGCCAACGGACGAATTATATTTCTCCAATAAACGTTACGTGGTGTACATATATGTATTGTGAATCGATATACGATCGCGACATAAAAACATCGTGTCCGTTTAAGCTAAACCTTCTACAAACAGAACGAAATATACACTTTTTAGTTATAATTGTTTTTAAAATATTGCGTTCAAAGAAAGCATACTATAAAGTAAATAATATTAATTCACCATAAAAAGGGTGGTGCATCTAAATTATATATTAATACCACATCTTCCAAATACATATCTCAATGCATACCATATAGCACTTATTAATTATGAAACTGTGCCGAAAACGTGTAAGGGTACTTTTGGCCAAACCACTGAAACGGTCACACTACACGTAGTCCAGTATCGTAATTGTGGGATTGTCCTGTTCTGTGTGCCACCGTGAGTGCAGGGCTTAGGGTATGATGTCTATATGACACACAGGAGTGGGTATAGTTGGCTCTATTCAGAAGCTCTGCATACACCTTATCTCAAACAGCCAAACACTCCATAACGCCAGCACTAGTCAGTTGGGTGGCCCTGGGGATTCAGTTACACAGGTAGCCGCCACCCTCCCTATTGCAGGTGGATCCATCACTTACACTCATATTAGTTAAATATATACGTAAACAAATGTCAACTCGGTGTTTAATTCCACTTTATGATCTCCGTGTGTGGTTTAGGGATATATGCGCTGTACCGTATGACCTGTGTTCGATTTTAAAATACTAATACCAATAGACCTTCATGTTAACTTCGATAAATAATAATAATAATAATAATAATAATAATAATAATAATAATAATAATAATGGTAATAATAATGGTAAAACTATGAATACGACAAATACGGATAAGGAAACGAACTATGCATGTTTTTGTAGCAAACAAGTATAAATATAAGAATAATAATAAGATTAAAGAAGACGGTGAACAAAAGGAAGAAGAAAGAAAGAAAGAAAAATGAAAAGAATATTGATATTAACAAACAATTATTACCACATCTGTTGAGGATGGATACAATGAGACAGGACAGCATGTCTTTAACTAATTGTTTCTAAATCTATAGATACTAGCATTTCCTGTGTTACCGTTCCATCTCCCTACAAATAACAAAGCATTAATAATATGTCATCATCCCTGGTGACTGTGCATGTAGTAACACCGTCTTATTTTAATATTAAAATCCGAGAAATAGTTAAATAAATGGAACATAGTGCACTTTGCATAGTATCACGTCGTATGTTTACACTGTAGATAGAGTTCCCTAGCACTACCAATTTGGAAATGCTACCTAGAATATATATATATATATATAACCTTTCAGTCGCATCTACAAGAAAATTGGCAGTAATTTAAATCGGCTACATATATTTGGGACAGTCAATGTCTAGGTGTATAGAGACGCTGCAGTGGTTCGTTTGGCTATGTATGCACGTGTGTGTACGCACATGTTGAAGTAGGACGCGAGTTCATACAGTTTATCATAGAAAGTCAGGCCAAAAGCGGTGACCAGTCTAATTGCAGTAGCTGTCATCTTGCGACGCTCCTATACACAGGTACTTGACAGTCGGCGCCCACCACCTCTTGACGTCGATTGGGAGTTCAATTTATATCCAGAGGTGTTCCGAATGTTTACAAAATCATCAATGACTGTTGCTGGACGACGCTCGTTATTTCCTATCCGTGGAACTTTAGTACTTTAGGATAAAATGACTATAGTCGTATTCATTTAAATAAAGGCCGTGCTTTTTTATATAAATGACACAGGTGCAGTGACGAATTTGCTTTATGTTTTCGTGGAAACGGACCCAAACCCCAGTAGATTCTGGTTATGTACCATATATATATACCATATATATCTATATATATATATATATATATATATATACACTTTATCTTTTATACAAAAAATATACAAAACAAGCGTGTCATAAATATTAGAACATAAAATAATATATATTGCGGAAAAACAGTCGATAGCTTACAAACACTATAAATAGTAAATTGCACGTATTTGATACTGTGCTATGGTATATATGTAAATTAACAAATCCATATTATTACTACTTTCAGATACAGAGTTTAGTGACCCCTCTAAGTTCACAGAGGCATGTGGGTAATATGCTAATGGTTTCGTGACGTAGAAACCAAAACAGCAACAATGAAATGTATATGGTGGAAATGTAAAGCAAACTCGGCTGTGACACCCGTGTAATTTATTAATTGAAAAAAACACGGGCTATGTTTAAATGAACTGGATTATACAATATGTATCCATTCATTTAGTTTCTACTGAAAATTATATTGCACATGATAAAACATAGGTAGGCTACAAGTGTGGCACAACATATAGACAATAAACTTCGTATTATATAAAGCAGTTAAAAATTAAACGCAGTTTTCGATATTGAAACTGTCCAAATTGTTCATTGCATTTTTATACAATCAATACGATTAAGAAAATCCAGTAAAGGTAGATAGAGACCAATTAATAGTAATTGTACCAAGGCTAGCATTTGTCTTTTCCAAACAGTAAATGCAGGAGGATGACATCACATAATATAAAGTTTATGATATTCAAAATGAAACTAAATCAGAATATATCTCTTTATTTAAAAACGTCATCATAGACAATTACAATTGGACAAATATGTATCAATTCTTGTAATTCTTTACATCTGTCTTTATAACGAGGTATTCTTCAGGTTTGGGGGTATATGCTCCCGTACAACATTCTGGTCTTAGCGGTATCAAATTTATATCGCAAGTACCGCTTTATCTCCGTGTCTGTTGTTTTCTTGTTGAAAGAAGTTGGCCCGCAGGCCAAGTTTCATCTCATTCCACGGTGCCTCTGGTCAGACTCTGGGAGAAAACAAGCACATAAGTCAGATAGAGTTTGTTGTCAGGAAAGTCTTCTCCGGTAAAGTCAGATAGAGTTTGTTGTCAGGGAAGCCTTCTCCTGTAAAGGTTAATGCGATAACTGGAACTAGGTACCGTAAAGAACTGGAAACGAATCTTGATTCTGGTTCGTTATGCTTTCATTGGGGTTCTGACAAAGATATAGTACACTTCTATCGGCTGGGCCAGGGTAGCTGGAAGATAAAAGACAAGAAAAAAGAAACATTGTTTGTTCGTTATTAGAGGCGTTGGCTACTGAATATATGAACAGAGGTTGACGTTAGTAGTCGGTCATACATAGGCATGTTCATATCAGTGTAGGCGCCGTGAACTATATGAACAGAGGTTGACGTTGGTGGTCGGTCATACATAGGCATGTTCATATCAGTGTAGGCGCCGTGAACTATATGAACAGAGGTTGACGTTGGTGGTCGG
>JAUTBT010078354.1:0-13086 GCA_032361225.1 Lepetodrilus schrolli | reverse complement strand
CCTAATAAATCAGTTAGAATCACATCATCATCATTTTGCCACAGATCTGCAAAATCATTAACATCTATTACATCGCAAATATTTTATAGCATAGTGTTTCTTTCAGACATGTTAATTTGACATGACATGAAAAAATGGCTATATTTCCGGTAAATATTCAACTTCTCATAAGAAGACCAGACTGACCCAGACCCAAATGTATTATTTATAAATTATAAAAATATTTTGCGGTTTATCACGTATATTATGCTAGTACAGTATGTATTAGTTTGTTTGACAGGGTTATTTCCCTTGATGGTTCGGATCTCATCGACCGTCTCGAAACAAGAAGAACTTGTTTTACTTTGACGTCTACGTGGACCCAACGGTATGATCAACGTGAAGATCAACGGTAGGAAGACATCAACTTGAAAATTATTCCATCTATTGACGGTCGAATGAGGTCATTAACACGTGATATATTTGATGAGATCCGATTGGTCGGAAGCCAATATGTTCCAGTTAGGGATAAATTACACTCTGTGTACTGTCGTGACCGGTACCCTCTTCCATTAAGAAATCCCCCATTCGGACGGACCTCGCGAAATCTGGTTTCCTCCGGGCCTAAGCTGACGAGCCGTGAAATAATCAAATAATCATGAAAGTGCCTCTAAACCACAATTATACAAAAAGAGAAAAAAACATACAAGAATTGGCAGATATGCTTTCATATCATATATATGCGACGCTCAAAAAGTCGCTTTTTTTTTGTATGAAGAGACGGTATCCAGGCTCATTCAAATCAGATCCGAAACTAACCTCAAAAAGGCAAGATCATACTTGCAAGTATTTTATATACTGCTATATATTTGTTACTTTTGCTAAATAATATTAATAGTTAATAATAAAAAAAATGTAAACAAATCTATCCAAACTGTAAGACACTGTATCGCCAATGCAAAGGAGGTCTTTCCCCAACAGTTCTCTGTTCTAAATATATTCGCGCGGACCTTGGAGAGGAACATCTATGATCTCGAGCCCGAGATAGTCCAGCATAGGTCTGTGTCGGGTCTGTTTTATGGAAAAGGCCGTGTATACTGCCCTATCACAGATAAAACCCAAACTCGGAGTGCTAAGATGTCGTTTCTTTCATCATGCACATCAAGAGATCAACGACAACAGCTCACATCAAACACCGATATAGAAAATCACTGCTGTCAATATTATTCGCTGTCACGGATCAACATCCACTTGTCGATAGATTAACCAGAGAGACATTGCAATGTGTCGTGAGCTCAATTGTTGTTCTTTAACCAGCTGGCAGAAAAAAACACTACCAATGTGAATGCATATCTTGGTTTCTGTGATGGGGATCTGTGTACAAAGAAACCTTTGACGTCACAATTTCCGGCGCGGCTGCCCTTTTGGGGGGTGGGGAGGGGGTGGAGGGGGGTGGGTGTATAGGTGTCTTTGGATAGGAATGTCCGGGAAAGAAATATTGTTCTTTCAGAACATGCAATAATCCCAATAGCAACCATTATTCCCTATGCAAGTATGATCTTGCCTCTTTAAGTTGTAGCTCGTTAGAAACTATCCAAATATATGCGGAGCATAAGTTTAAATATGATTTTAACTGGATTGAGACGGTATGAAGCAGTGTAGATGTGACACTATGGACAGCATTAATATATACACACATACCAACTAACTATACACAGTAGCCACACCAATAATTTCGGTGATCATATATTCTGGATGCAGTAGAGCTGTAAAACCCTAACATTGCTTCTTCTTCATTGCCATCAAAATATTTAAACGTCAAAGAATGGGTATTTTTAAGTTAACATATAATGTAATCACTTAATACGAATAAATATTCATAATGTAGACATCACATCATTTTGGACATCTTCCATTCCGATAAGCATGACTGATAGTCTAATAATCAATTTTCTGTCCGTTCGAATAGAAACCAAAGCATGAATTTATTCCCCGAAGACTCTATGAACTGAAGTGGCATCATTGTCCGATGTCCTCGGAGCCGATTGCAAACCTGGGATTTCCAGCAATCGAAAATTAAGTGACACTAATCTGATGTTGCGAGAAACGATAAGGTCAATTGGTGGTCAAACGATGAGGTCGTCAAATAATGATGTTAATCTACTGTACCAAGACACACTAAATATGCTTAGATTACTGGATAGAGAATTGTATTGTTCGTATATTGGAATCATATAAACTGCTGGCATAGGTGTTCAAATATGTTCTCGCAATGGGACACTGTTCAAAGTCAAGGACAATACTTTAGTCTTAATCTCTGAAAGGCTTTCCTAAAGAGTGGGATCATCATCGAAACACAGACCATTATGCCTACTTAACATAGATGTTAAATAGGCAGAATGGCCTGCGTTTGGAGAATGGAGTGGGTCATGATGCCATAAAATCTGGAATCATTCTAAATATTATTAATTAAATTTTGGCAGGGCTGTACCCTACACCCCATCATTGTTGAGTCAAAATATTTCTGATAGTGTTAATACATAATGTGTATGTTTAGTACTACATATAAGTACTTGGTTTTGTTAATATAATATAGAATAAAATTCATTGCATACAATTATCTTTAAATGTTGTGTAAGTTAAATAAATATTTTCATCTTCATTCAGGTTTTTGTCAAATCGAGCATTATTCGATATCGAAGACATATATTTCTAGTGGTGTCAACTGCTCAGCGATTTTGTGTTGTACCTATTAGATATTCACCGACCTTTCGTAAATCTTTTTGGTGAATGCGAGCAATGAATTTACAATTAGCTTGTCAGACTTATGATGAGAGAAAAAAATACTGTTATTAATGGTTTACGACTTTGACATGACGTTGGTCATCGATTAATCCAGATTCTTCGGTGTGTTCTAGCGTTGACCTCCCGGACGTTAGGTCTATGTATAGGGAGATTGCACGGAAGGCAGTCCCCAATATCTCACTAATAATATTTAATATCAGTAAAAAGGAATTTCTACTTAATGCTATATAAATACATCACGAACTAATGTTACCATCAGATAATTTTTCTCTGGATGTCGTCGCTCTTCGTAGAGTGCAGAATTTGAATGGTTTAAAAGACTTGTTATTCATTCCAAGTGAACCGATTTACCTACCATCTTTTGTGCATGGAAGACTTACTTAAGACGTTTAATAGTTTTGATCCACCAAATATATTGCGGGGAAACGTTACCAATTTCTTGTTCCTTGAAAATAAATAATAATTAGAAAACAGGGCCCTGTTGCTCAGAACAGCTACAGCTACACTTGATTGTAAATATAATTTTGGGGAGCAGCTACAAATGTTAGTCCGGTTGCACGAACCACTTGTATCGGTACCATAGTTTAATCTAACCACATCCTCAAGTATTGTACCGATAGAATTGCTTCATGCAATGGACTTTTAAATACTTGTAACCGGTCACTAAAACTTTTACTGTAGCTACTGTTCCAAGAACGGGGACCCTGGTCTGTATTTCACGCGTGAGTGAGTGAGTGATTATGGGGTTTAACGTCGCTGTGGGAATCTTTCACCCATTTGCGACGATCTGTATTTCACGAAAGAGTCGTACTGTAGCCTGGACGTAAATCATGACGTACGTCATGGTCTTAAGATGGTAGGCATTGTCGTGACCTAGATTTACGCCCGGACTACTGATACGCCCCTTTCGCGAACCGCAGGCCTCGAGTTCATGCAAGTCATAACGGTCAATGGTAAAACTGGCAACTAAATCAACACCGTGAAATTATATTTATATTTACATAGCGACTTTCTGAGATGGGATTGCCCTAATATCGATACGGGAAATTATACGTGAACACAATCATTACAAACTATACATCAGACCTCACCAGACGCAATAACTATTCTCATTTTTGTGTATTGCAATAGACATGGGGAGGACATAAATTCGTTAAACAGACCATCAAAGGCTAACGTTGATGCAGCCTCGGAACTAGTAAGGTTCGATTATGTTAGGCTCCAAGATAGATCAGTAGAAAATAGGTTGACAGGAAAATATTGAATAACAATTCATTGTTTTTCTTTCTGGTTTTAGTATTAACACAGTAACTGGCAGCAGATCGAGGACGACGCTATCATTACGGGAGAGTAGACCACTACAAAGCATCATTATAGTGTATTCTTCCTGCAATTAGTAAGAATGGCGACGTTCATCAGTTGCAATGGTTGACGTTTATTCATAAAATCTTAGAAGGTCGTCGACAGCAGGACGCACGCTACACATCGTGAGCGTTGTGTTTGAGAATACTTGAACTAGATCTAGTCTCACATTTTGAAGGTGATTTTATAAGAGATCACGCCAAAAGTTGTTTGTAAGGTAGCCTACAGGGACGGTTTGTTATTTCACCATGGAACAATTGCATGTCGATAGAGCAACATGGATTTTAAGTAGGCGCGTGTATTCCAATTACATTTTGCGTAAACATAGGCTGCATCAGTCAAACGTGTTTGTGTCGACAAACACGCTGTAACCAGACGCATTGTAACTCACGGTAAGCTTAATGTCCACATATTTGTCATCCGGTGATGTTAAATGTAGAAAATAACCAGGACTGTGATATCAATACAATTGAATCTATATAAGCGGTGATGATAAAGTTGTATCAATAGTTTTTTTCCCCCCACTTGAAGGAAACGGCGAGAACTCCATGCGACCTACTCGTGCATCTTCCAATAAATTGGAAACAATTACCAGTGGTTTCCTTCCATTTACCAGACATTTGTAGACCATACCAGCAGATCAAGGACGAGTAGGCCTACTGCAATTTAGCATTATCTCGTAAAAGTACAAAACGATGTTAAGTATCTCATCTAAATTGTAAATAGGAACATATGCGTCTGCTTGCCTGCTTACCAAACTACCATACTTTAATTCGAAATGGTAAGATGTTTCGATACGAATACAATACAAGATCATCCCTTGAAACGTATTGATGGATGGACGGCAATATCACCAAGGTTACTGTAGAGTACACCGTAATTTCTGTTGCCTTCCAATCCTAACCTAGCCAGATTAATTAAATACGAACGAGTACATTGAAAGCTTAAAAAGTGTTAACTTGCCTTTTTGATCAAAGGCAAGTAACACTATAACATATGAATGTAAACACTGCTTCTCAGAATGCGAAGGCTTGTTGCTTGTATAATTAATACTATACGTCCAAACACATTAGTACATAACATTTTTCATTTGTAGCAGTTAGCAATGTGGCAAACATAACCATATTTTCATATTGGAACTTATCCAAATCAAGCCGGAGTAAGTAGAACGACATTATAGAAATCTTCAGTTACACTACTCCACCGACATTCCGGTAGTTTGAACCAATGTGTATCAAACGGCGATATCAACACGCCAAGCATATTGTGATTACGGGATACCACTTATTTAGCATGCTCCTTTTCGTGTAATTTATCTCCGCATACACTGAAGCTATTGTCGAGTTATCGACAAGTATGTTCCAGATACTATAAAGTTGTTGATGCTTCATTAACTAGATGACTAGGTTTCTGTCCCATAAGGCAAATGTTGGTTAGCAGGATGCGATATTTCAATGGTGATGGCGATTTCAATAGTATCTCATGCTGCTATAAAAGCTGTATGAAGCACAGGCAGAAGGAGGACATTACATCGTATAGCCTAACTAAAGAGGAATACCAATTTTGTACTAAAGGGAAACCTTTACAAATTGGCCGATAATATAGGCCGACATACAGGGTCGTACCGGTAGGTATAGCGTAAATCGAGGTTCACGTCAATTTCTGCTGTGGTAGAAGCATTGCGTACGCCATGACTTAGGCCCAGACTACAATACGACATTTTCGTGAAACGCAGACCAAGACAAATGCCGAAAGAAATTGTCGCTAGCATAGTAATTGCAATTTTCAATAGGCACGGATAGGTAAGCATTACTATTATTCTCTAAATACGATGCATTCGATTTTTTTTCTTCACATTTATTATCACTTTCCTGTGGAATAGAGTTAGCTTCATTGTGTGAAATTGATATCCTCGGGGAATCTTGCTACACTTAATAGATTGAATTGCTTTAAACAAGTAGGCTACCAAATATGAAAGTGAAATTAAACCAGTAAATATTTTAAACTGGTGTCACAATGAATAGCTATATACATAGGCCCACGGGGATCGGCTTGCACACCACGATAAATTTGAAGTGAAGCTATACTAAGCACACAAAATAAAGGAACCTGATTCACGAATATGGCTCATATGGGGGCGGCAGTGTCATGATATGGGGTGGGAATACACATAATCTGATATCAGGTTTGGTTATGATCCATAGGGATTTGTAGAGCGGACCCAGTGCATCTGACTTGTCAAACCCAGTCAACATAACTTTTTTTTTACAAACTCAATAAAAAAAAACATTAACAAAATATCCGTACGTTTGTCGGACTAGTAATGCATACTTTTGCATTCAATTCTAAATTCCATCATTTCGTTCACACAAGAGTCAATGCTCGTGCCCATAAAACCCGTGTTTCAGATAATTTAATGGACCAGGACGGCATTACTGTACTCACTTGGCCAACCCATTGAAAATTTGTGCGGTGTTTTGGAAAGGATAGTTCTCTCACCGGCAGCCTCAGTTCTCTCACCGGCAGCCTGAACCAGTCGATATCAATGGCATGTGCATTGCTCTACAAGAAGATTGGCGGCGCATCCCAAGGGCGACAATCCGTCGTGTAACCGCCAGATGTAGTGTACGTTGTGCTGCACGTGGCGGACACACCTGGCCACCGTTTCACAACGACATCCTAAATTTAGGAGCTCCTAACTTTAGGACCCAGTTTATCACCTCGTAAGTTATTTGTCGATTTAAGAATGGAAAAGACTTGTGACGTCGTCGTGAAACACTTGTTACTAGGTGACAACCGTTATGACTGGATTAGGAGCTCCTAAATAGTTAGGAGGCCGTCGTGAAACGGGAGCCAGGTGGACAGAGGATGAATGGATTCGTGTTAGGCACAGTCTTAAGGCTGTCCAATTATTTATTTTGTTCTCACCTTTACTAAAATGCTTATCACTCGTTCTAAGCTGTGGAACACCGGCCACAGACTGGGCATGTCTATGAAAGGCGCCACTATATAACACGTGGGCTGAGCACACAGTACTGGCGCAGTGAACACGTTGTCACTGACGTCAGCTGAGGAATGTGAGCACACGTACTTCCTGCTGAAGACTCCTTTCCCACCTAAAAACTTAATAAGACAAGCGTGTATTTTTCCTTCCGTGATGTGAGTCAACACAGTTGCGTCCCCTTGTTTTTCGGTGTCGTCGAAGATAAACATGCACCTTCGTAAGTGGTTATGTTCTTCGCATGACCTTGACCCGTATTGCACCGTCCCCATCACGATGCGATATTGAGAATCCTGTAGGGAAATCCGCAAGTTGTTAATCTCGATGCACGAGCGCAAATAGTCCCGGGTTGGATCACCGGTAATAGCATGTTTTCCTTCAATCACGTAGAATGCGCAGTTATCAACTAGCATTTCTGCAAACGAGGAATGGCGGAATGACGGATTAACAGCATCCGGCGTGGTTTCAGAACCAGATTTCTCCACGAGGTACTCGCTTGTTTCAGAGAATCCCGCGTAATACTCCATTACCAGAGCTTGGAATTCTGTGAACAAATCGTGAATGCTTATTGTTTTAAATTGATAATAGCAATTGGAGAGTCTGTATGAACGAGCAAAGTCACCATCTAGATAAAATACAAGCAGGACAAGGTTCAAATGTGTCCAGTTTGATGACAGTATCATCGGTTTTGGTTGAGGCCGAGAGAGTGGTTCAAGGCCGACTTAAAACATATCAACCAAGAAATGTACCTTTAAACAAAACATACAAAAGTGTTCACGTGTGCATTGTTTTGAGGTAGCATTTTAATGACGTTATTCTGTGGCATGCAGAAAATGTAGCTTGTTGCCCAATATACTTTAATCAAATGAACATATTTTCAGGTAAAATACGTTTGACCATGAAATATGTTTAAATTCTTTTTTTTTTAAAACGTGATTGTATGCCTTTAACATTAAATTATGCCCCAAAATAAATATTGCGGACAAAAAAGGGAAAGTTGTACTCCTAATATATTATATTGCAAATAATTGCATACTAACTTCAGAACATATATTATATATGCAAACGTGTCCAACACGTGTTACTAGTATATAATTAGCTTCTTTTAGAAATTGAGTGAGGGTATTTTATATAAAAACATTCATAAATGATGTATTCGTTCAGAACGTGTCTTTAAAAATGCATGACCAGGTAACACAACAACACATACGATTATCCCACCGACTATGACAATAACTTGAGGAAATCGATTGAGTAGTTTATTAGTAGAAGTATGGGTACACGAATACATTCGGAAATTCAGTTACCCGCACGATTTTACCTGGAACGCAACCTGTGGGATAACAGTGGGTCGACTGTACCTGACGACTGAAAGTCCATATTTTGTCCTTAATCGTGACAATCTCCGACAATCACCGACAATCAATTCCAGCCACCTTTCTCGTTCGTATTCAATATAAATTATACGTTCCGAGTCGATTGTTTGCTTTGTGCATGTACAAGATGTCCGATAGGAAAGTTAATTGATGTTAGCCTGAGGTCACTGGACACTACACATGTCGTCATAAACGCGTAGACACACACATACACACGCACGCACACACACACACGCACTACCGACCATATACAATTTCGATGTATATACGCTATGTGTGTGTGTGTGTGTGTGTGTGTGTGTGTGTGTGTGTGTGTGTGTGTGTGTTGGGAACAGTTGGTGTCAACTACATCAGCTGATCAGTAATACATATTGTCACGAACCAATACACGCTTCTTCTTTATCACAAAAAAATCAATACTGAATATGTCAAGGGACTATGACAAAACACAAAATACACAAGCACCCACGCACGCACGCACACACACACACACACACACACACACACACACACACACACACACACACACACGCATAGCCTACGTATCGTAAGATTGTACTACAGTAGAAGTTATTTCATTATCAGCAGGTTAGCAGGTTGAGTTTGTTCGCATAAGGCTATGTACAATAGCAAGCTACACAAACATAAACGGACCATATTGCAGGTCACATGAGCTGTGCCCTTTATACATAGACATGGAATCAATGCAAGAAAATACACACGGTGACACAGAAGAAGTGTTGTAAAATTCACGACAGTCTTACTTGCTTCTGCAGAGGTACGGTGTACCGCGAGCCCCAATATCCCGGATTATCAGAAACCGGGTTATTATTGCACTTAATCCTTATCGATTAGTCCACTATACAGGTGGAAAACCATAACAACGGCAAACAACCATATACAACTAGCATTACGCCTTCGATGCTCTGCTCTAGGATCCTATCTAGGATATGTACGCCTTTGTGTTTTGTCAAGTCTGTTAGTTTTCGGTAATGGGTTAGAATAGGAGTAATATTTAAAGTTGTTTAAAGTGTTGTTACAATTGCAAGTAGGTCCGATATTGATTTGGCAAACATGTCTGTTTAATCTTTTATTACAACGGATAGTGGATGTTCTACTGCTATTTAAGCATTTTTCGCTGGCTAATTGAGTGCGTAGTAGAAACCTATAACAAATATAGAATAGTGTATGTGTGTGTGTGTGTGTGTGTGTGTGTGTGTGTGTGTGTGTGAATGAGAGGTGTTATTAAATGAGTGTGAGTGTGTGTGAATGAGAGGTTATTACATGAGTGTGAGTGTGTGTGTGTGTGTGTGTGTGTGTATGTGAGTGAGAGGTGTTATTACATGAGTGTGAGTGTGTATGTGTGTGTGTGAGTGTGTGTGTGTGTGTGTGTGTGTGAGTGAGTGAGAGGTGTTATTACATGAGAGTGAGTGTGTTTGTGTGTGTGTGAGTGTGTGTGAGAGAGAGAGAGGTGTTATTAAATATGTGTGTGAGTGAGAGGTGTTATTACATGAGTGTGAGTGTGTGTGTGTGTGTGTGTGAGTGAGTGAGTGAGAGGTGTTATTAAATGTGTGTGTGTGTGTGTGTGAGAGAGAGGTGTTATTAAATGTGTGTATGTGTGTGTGTGTATGTGTGAAGGCGCGTGTGTGCGTGTGTGTATGTACGGTAACTAGATCTTCGTATATATGCAACTGATCGATATGTGTATCTATGTTACAAGCCTACAGCCAATCTGTCAAACTAGTGATTTGGCCTGTAGGGGTTAGTCGTTTGATAACATGGCTAAATTCTGTAGTCATTTGGCCAAACGACCATCTTCAAGCTAGTTTCATTTGAAAGATTGATATTTGATGGTGAAAGAACCAAGACAATAAGAATTAATAATATGAATAATTGTTTCATTATTTGATGCCAATCATTAAAAAATCTTGATAAGCACTACATCAACTTATATAGTAAATTTAACAAATATAGCATGCTATATACAAAAGAAAATTACAACTATAAAATCCATCAATAGGTAGTACACGTTACAAACTGCTAAGGTTTCGCACTGTTTACTAAATTATATTATGCGACCCAAGAAATCACTAGAGATTTCAATGATTTCACGAAAGCCCTGTACTAGCCTGGCCCTTGCAGTGAGTTCATGAAATCCCTGAACATTTTACTGTAACAGACGTGATCGTCAACACACAGTTCTAATTGTGACAATTTCACAAGCCAGTGCACACCCGTATACGATATATACCACTCACCTTATTTCATCACATCCCGAACTGAGTTCCGTTACGAGTTGTTTAACTAACTATCATAGGGCAACTATGACTAATATTAAACTGCAAATTATTTATATCTGAGCGGCCGTGATCGTCTCCATGGCAGGTCCATATACCGCTCCAGGCATGTTATGCAATATTGTCCACTACTTCAACAGATAACAATTATATACACTGTCGTAATAAGCTTATCTATACGCTCCAGCCATGTTATGTAAGATTGTCCACGACTGTCCTACTATGCTTATCTGCATGTATATATTGTGGTGTTTCCCTGGTTTACTAGAGTTCGGATTCACATTCACGATACAGCGGCTGGCACGTTTCCTGGGACATGTGTGTCTACGCGGTTATTGCAGGACCGCGTGCATGTTCCCGGGATGCGTGCATGTACCACAGTCGCTTGTCTCTGTACAACTAATAAATCCTTTTAAAACCATCGTTCAACCTTCAACCTCGGACCGTCTTGCATCCCGCCCGACTTCTACTACTCCAGACCTCCGCAGAATCAACCTAGGTCCGTGAACCAGAATACTACACTGTTACTAAACTGCACCAGAATAACTACACTGTTACAAAACTGTAACAGAAAAATACAACTGTTATACTAGCAATGACAGCAGCCCAATGCCTCAACATCACTGAGCTGAGGGTTACTTTTGGAGCTGGGAAGAGTTTTCGACACTTTGAAGCTCATGAGATGGCGAGGGCACTGGGTTCGGATCGATGCATAGCCTTACCAATGTTCCATTCCTTTACTGGATGTGACACGATGTCATCTTTTGGTGGTAGGGGCAAGAAGACAGCGTGGGATTCATGGGCATCCTTTGATGACGTCACTAGAGCCTGCCACCCCAGACACCATAGACGACTGGATGGACCCTCTGGAGAGATTCGTGGTATTGCTCTATGATCGCACCATGACAGGCTCACAAGTAGCTGTTCACCCAGAAAGGTAGAACGATTGATGGACTCCCCCAAGCACAAGCAGCACTGATTCAGCACACAAAAGAGGACTGCATACCGAGCTGGTCACTGCTGGGGACAAATGATGGTTGCAGCCCTTGAACTCCCATCCTCAAGTGACTGGGAGCATCTTATATCACACCTGGCTACATTCTCCCCCACCACATGGTGACTCATCCTGAAGTTACTAATCCAGTCACTTCTATCTGAGCCACCAGGGAGCTAGGAATTCTCAGTCCGAATACACGTTGGGCGCCATTGTAACAGAGGATCATGCCGATCCTGGGATTCGAACCCGAGTTGCTGGATTGTGAGTCCAACACTCTACGGATTGAGCCACAGGGGTAACCCTGCTGGCTGAGGCCAGTAGGAGCATCTTATATCACACCCGGCTACATATAGTTAACTATTTGTCATGTCATATGGGTGTAAGATTCCTGATGTAACTTAAAACAATAGCTCATTCACTCACTCTTCAGGCTCCAACCTTGGAACATTACAACAAACCTCTAGAAATAAATCTGTCATATACTACTATCAAAATATAAGGGAACACATTTTTTTATTTCAAATAGTACCAGTTACCCAACCCAATATAGTATTGCGCGTGCATTTTCTTGCTTGTACATGTATTATAAATTTCAGTTATACTGTTGTACAGTTTTACCAAATTATCTGTCGGCATTTGAAAGTAAATATAAAAATATCAATACCATCGTTCCCTTAAATTTTGACTGGTATATGACAACCTGCCTTTGTATTCCCCTTCAAATAGTTGAGAAAAAAATATATAATAGTAACAAATTCAAAAAAGGTGTTGTTCGAGTGTGTCTATGTTTTAAGATTTTGCATGTACATGATTCATGTCTGTGTTCTCTAATAAACCGCCGACTCTGTGGTGTAATGGTTAGAGTGTCATCCCGGAGTACGGAAGGTCACGGGTTCGATCCCCGGTTGAGTCATATCAAAATACATTAAAAGATGACTGCCTGACAGGTCATTTATGTTTATTAATATTGCACTTTTTGACAGAAAGCATGCATGCAGTCAGTAAGCATCAGTCAATGAGCAGTCACAAGTCAGTGAGCAGCCAGCAAGCAGTCACAAGTCAGTGAGCAGTCAGCAAGCAGTCACAAGTCAGTGAGCAGCCAGCAAGCAGTCACAAGTCAGTGAGCAGTCAGCAAGCAGTCAGCAAGCAGTCACAAGGTAGTGAGCAGCCAGCAAGCAGTCACAAGTCAGTGAGCAGTCAGCAAGCAGTCACAAGGTAGTGAGCAGCCAGCAAGCAGTCACAAGTCAGTGAGCAGTCAGCAAGCAGTCA
>JAUTBT010078353.1:0-31500 GCA_032361225.1 Lepetodrilus schrolli | reverse complement strand
CCTCCTGCCCTAAACTGACAAGTCGTGATATAAGTGAAAGAATCTTGAAAGCAACTTAAAACCCCAATCCAAAAAAAAAAGAAAAAAAGAAAAAGGCTACAAGGCTTTAACCCTCTCCATACTGGAGGCAACTAGAGATGCCCTAAATAGCTGTGGCTGTGTCTACTCCAGCAGGAAGAGGGTTAAACTACTTTATGTCTATTTTTCAGTAATCAATTTTAAAATGCGGCTTTCCTATACATTGATATAGATGAATAGTCTTAGTAGATGGAGAACCCGATCAGGGTTAGAAGAAAACAATATGAAGATCCCCCTAATGAACGTAAAACTATTAATCAATTCTAGACCTGACTAATAGGATAAGATTTGAGTATTTTACGTTCCAGCGATAGTCATATAGTGGAGATAGCTGCAATTATGGCTATGGTTCTGTATTCATCAGAGAGTGGGAAGACATAGATTGGGCTAGAATGGGCTTTGTTCCAACTCATTAATATGGACGTCCATGAACCAGGCCATGAGCCAGCAAGTGTTGGATGTGAATGAAAAGGGACATGGACATGAAATTATCATATGTACCTGTTTTTATCTCATCTCTGTCAGGCTATTACTGCTTCCTTGACAACTGCTGTGAGACCTCGAGATAATACAGCTGTCAAACGTTTACATTTTCTTCATATCCTTGTAAAACATCAAACATAGGAAATGTTAATGTTCGTAATTATTTATAGATATATAACATCTTGTTTGAATGCAATTTTGAAAATAGTTTTAATTAGATGTACATTTAAAATTATGATTGTGATAATTATTTGAAAAATGTTGAAGAATTATTGAAGAAAAATAAATTATTCATGGTTAAGTTTACATTTTTATCAAGTGCATTAGAGAGTGGAAAAATTACTTGAAATACAAATTAAATAAATACTGCTTTAAGATGGACATAGATAAACTTTGACTGTTGCCACAAGCATTTTATGTCAAGAAGTTTGAGAGCTCCAGACAAACTGAACAATAAACAGCTTCTTATGTAAATCATGCCAGAGCTTGAACAGAAATATTCTGGTCTTTTTAAATGATGCCATATGTCAAGGTTTGTTGTTCAGATAACCTTACTGAGCTTGAAGACTAAGGCTATAAGTAGCCAGATTTTATCCATCATCGCTTGACATCAGCATGTTATCTCTGAGAATTGCAGAGTTTGAGTTGATGCAAGATTTTGTTTTTGGTTAGAACTGTCCTTTTGTAGGATCCATGGAATAGGTGTTATGAATTTAAATTAAATATGTTAGAAAATGTAATGTCGGCCTTCTGAACCTGAGAACATCTTTGAATATAAGGGAAACTAGGAACTTAGATCAACATGTGTGTTGATAAATGTCTTGTTTTGTATAGATTTTAATTTTTATTATTTAAACGTGTTTGTTGTTGTTTTTTTCTCAACATTACTGGTATTACCTGGTATACAGATATTCACAGAGAGGAATATGCAATAAAAATAAGCAATGTTTTATTTACATATAATTGTTTATCATTTTAATCAAGGGATACCTTATGTTTTGTACACGTACTGCACATGTTCATCTTGTTTACTCTACGAATATCATTGCAAATGTAACCAGATCCAATGTTAACAAGTGAGATTCTATCATCCTGAAGCAAATGAATGCCAATAAGATCTGGCTTGGACCCTGTGTTAGCGGAGTTCAGTTCTAAGCTGGATGGACACGATGAGATAATATTATTCTCATCTCAAGTGATTATTCTGATCTGACCTCTCGATACATCTCTGTCCATTTGCTAGTGTGTGGAGAGATATCTGTAGGGACCACTGCATGTGGTGGTGTGTCTACAACCCTCTGTTTAGAAATACAAGGTGCTGGTACAAAGCAAATCATCTAAATCTATTGGAGAACCATGAAAGCTTTAGAAAATGTAGAGCAACTTGCAGTCATCTAGCATAAATGACATACGAAAGCTTGTTTGTGTTGGAAATATTTGAAAATTAGTTCAACTTTCAAGATGTGCTGATTCTGTCTGAAACGGTGCGTAGCCATGGAATTCAGACATGGTTGTCAATTTTCAGATCCTGCATGGTACGGTCCGATAATGTTACTGTCGTATGTCTTGATTTGGTATTGATATTTACACAGAATCAGATTCAGGGGCCGTTTCTTCACGAAAGGCAATATGCATGTTTTTGACCCATAACTGAGATCCACAGAAATCAATGCGATAACTCTCCGAGCATGGAATTTAAAACTGTCGATCTTGGCAAAATTTATCCCTGAATCTTCAAACAATTTGATGGAAGGTTTACATTGGCCATATGTCGTAAAGGGTTCTGTTTTCATGAGGCAATCTTATCTGTGGCTGGATTTTGAAGGCACACCCCATGTCAACCTACACAGAGCTGGGACAGGTTATTTATGTTGTCTGTGGTGCTGAGAAGTACAAAGTCGTGTTACAGAGGACAGACAATTCTGTGTCTTTCATTCTCAGGAGACTCGAGATGGTAAGGTTACGTTCATGTGTATACAGATGATTCGTTCATGTGTATATAGATGATTTGTTCATGTGTATATAGATGATTCGAGGTCGAGATTCTTTTATTGACCTTGTCTGCGGATTAATGTCCAATGTCAAAACACAGATTGTGTTTCTTGTCATTTTACCAAGCTCAATTCTGTGATTTTCATCAAATGTGTTTGTTTTCATTTTTAGTATGTTCAAATATTTAACATATATGTTATAAAAAATGTTATAATTATATATTACTTGCAAACGATATTATATATTACTTGCAAACAATATTATATATTACGTGCAAACTACGGCTGTATTTTTAATTTGAGTCGTGGACGTAATTCTTGCATTTTCTGACAGTAATGAATAACGAAGTGACACAACAAAGAATCTAAACTATCAATAGTCTCAAAGGGAGAATATTTCAAAGGTCAACCTGATAGAAATGACATAAATGAGTGACATAAATTGCATGAACTTGTCATATTGACTCAGAATTATCTAATAATATTAATCTGTGTCATGGTTGCCATGGTTTCTAATGTTTCTTTTTTTCTGATGTTGCTGTAATCGATGCCACCAGTAACAGAAGATGTCAATTTTGACCAACATAGGAAAAATATTTATTTCTTTGTAATTTAAGGAAAGTTATGATGTTATACATACATCAGATAGATGACTGAGTACTTCTATTCTGCATTAAGATACAGTATTTAAATTTATTTTTATTTTTCAAAGACATAGACCTACCTTGTTGAATTAAGCTGCAACTTCTAAGGAATATATCCATTGTTTCAAAGTGTCTGACCAATTTTTTTAAACTTTCACAATTTCAAATGTATGGTTGGCATTGCTCTTGGGTTGTTTAGATTCTCGTTGCTTATACCTAACATGCCTGTCTCAATATTTTCAAACACATTATTTGAATAAGTAGCATTCTTATCTTACTGTGTGAAGAGTTCTTCAGACTTTTGCTCCTATGGTCAGAAACGCTCTGGATGCAAGTCTGGCAGCAAGATGGCAAATACACATTCTTCGTCTGACAGCCGCTGATGAGGGCCCTGTTACACAAAGGCTTGATGAGCTGTAGTTTCTAAAGTCTTTCTTGAATAGCCCCTGTGTTTATAGCAGTAGTATTGTGTGGTTGAAGTTTAAGAAATGGAGGTTAACATGTTCTTTAAGCTTGACCATGGCACAAGTGTTTGGTAAGCCTATGAATGTTTTGTGAAACATCTCCATGTCTGTCCAGTCAGCTGGTGACCAGTGGGCAGTAACCACATCTGCTTTTGAAGTGCACCTTTTGGCTGGAGAGTGTGGCAAAAAAATGCCAAGCTTGGCATTTTCAGATCGCAGCATTCTCTCCACAGTTTGATGACCAGCTGCTGTCTTTGTAATGTGTGATTGATGTGTGATATGTGAGGCTCAATGGTGGGCACCTGACAAGTTGCAGAGAATATGTGGTGACAGAAATTGATGGTTTTGAGCTTGAAAACCTGGTTCGGCTGAGGTGGAGAACCATACCATTCCATAACAGGGTGTATTAGTGATATTGTACCATAACATTACAGTGCCTTGTGGGTTTCAACAGAACAGTTGTTGCAGGTTTTCCTCCTGCTATGTACTTGGCAACTTTCTATTTTCTTAAAACCACCCATGGTGGTACACAAGACAAAGCAAGAATACATAAATAGAAAAATTACGTGCAAAACTGAAGTTCACAGAAATATATTGGGAATGGAAAAATAAAAAAATAGCACTCACTCATTGACAAGAATGGTAATTCAAATTAACTGAGATTCTAAATATAGTAGCATAAAGAACAGTCTTAACTTTTTCTGTTAGTGATCTTTTTTTGTTTTTGTTTTGCAATGATTCATAGATTTCTTTATGATACCAGCCAGTTTTGCTGTGATATCAGTTAGCTGTTTCAGTTAATCAATTCTGGCATTAAAAGATTACTGTAGGTAACATAAGCCTATCCCAACATCTACCTTCAGTTCTTGTGAAGCACAACGACGTTGGTTGTGGATTTGATCGCGTTGTCTGAGCTGTGCATCTTCACACAAGTGCAGATTTCGGTTGAAATGTTCATCTGTATTTGCCACCACTGATATTTGAACTTTAGTACTTGTTAGCACTGTGGAGTGATTCAACTCCCACACTATGCCAGCACTATAGTTGCGCTATGCAGTGTACTGTGCATTGGGTTAGTTGTAGCAGTTACCAAAACTGCTGGTTTCTTACAGAATTTATTGTAACAGGATTCAAACCTGAGGTGCCTGGATATGTCTGAGGTTTTACTCTCTTAGCCAGTAGGGGGGGGTTACTTTATTGGCTAAGTCTAACAAGAGCACTATCATACATGAATGGAATAATACTAATGTTGTAATGTTGATTTGTATCAGATAATAAAATAATAATAATAATAATGCGTACATTGATGTTGAGCGAAATTGAGCTCTAAAGCATGCTCAAAAGTGCTACATTATTACCCAGGTCAGTGGATCAGTGTGCTCTCATTGTTTTCCTTCTCAACTCCCTGAGGAGTATACAATCAGATCTGTCACTCATTAAAATTCTCAATAGTGGCACATTAAGTTTTTTCTATCGAATATGTATGTCATGTTTGCTCTCATATCCAGGCCATGTCACAACAAAACTATTACGATCAAAACATTATTAATAGGATCAAAACAATTATGATCAAAAGTATGTTATCCCGTCTGCCTGTTGTGTGTTACTTTACTGCGGTAGGCTAAATAGACATTATGCGTGGGCTTGATCAATTACAAGTCATCATCGATGGGAACCATTGGCAAAATGCCGTCGCCAGTGGGGTGCCGAATAATGGAGTGCCACCAACTAGTCCCACCCACTGGAGTGCCAATGTGTGAGAGAGAGACAGTCCCTGGAGTCTAATACAGGAGCTAGGGGGTTATTGTTAATGGATATTAATTCCCCAATATTTGTCTTGCTTCAAGACTACCCATAAACAAACAAATCATATTATATTGGGATTTTTATTAACAGCAAAACACTTTCCATCTTGTTTGCATTTTTTGTTTATTTTTTATTCCATTATGGTCTTAGTTTGATTTCTGATTTTCAGGATATGTCTGTTTGCGATTAACGCGAAACAGTTTTATTATACACATACTTTAATGGAAACTTTTTATCAGTAATTTGGAACATATTTTGAACAAATTGAAATGAAAATAAAATTTGCAATGTATTGTAACAGGGATATTTTCACCCAAATAAGGCAGATTAAATGGCTGGCCATTGCTGAGTGTTGTTGATTAATCTCATTTGGTTGTTGACATTCAGAAATGTTTTCTAGCTTTGCATTCTGAAGAATACTGGACAGATTTCACCATGAAAACCTGAGATTCCTAGCCACCTATTTGTGGTAGAGTTTCATAACCAACAGCAATGATTATTGATCTTAGTCAAATACGTTGTATGTCAGTATTCCATTGGGTCCAGACATTTAGTTCCCCCCCGCCCTCCTCCTCCCCCACTTCCCCCACCTCCCACTGATATAAACAAGACATACCACTGCTCCCACAACAACCTGTAGCTCTTCACAGAGGACATGTGGTACTTTTCAGTAGTATAGTATACATTGTATGTAGTACATATCAATCTCCTCTTCCACGAGAACCTTTGACTCTATTCATGGACATGTGGAGTTTGTTCATTTTCAATATGATACTGTGTGGCACTTATGAAGATGATAGTGTGTGATACAAATGCATGTGGGTTTCCTCTTGCCCTAAACTGACAATCTATTATGTAAGTGAAAGAATCCTGAAATCGGCTTTAAACCCCAATTTAAATATTTATTAATATGGTACTGTTTGATGATTATCAATGTGATACTAATGTAACATATGAACATATGTTAGCGCTTTGTAATTAAATGTGTTACATTAATTAATGTGATACCGAAAGTTTATGGAAGTTGGTCAGTGAATGTAAATATATGTATTTACCAGCAAATACATTAGTTGTACTTCAATGTTACCTTGATTCAGCAAATGTATTATGTATTATATGTATCATTTGTTGAGGAGCAGTATAAAAATAAGCTTTACAGCTTGATTACCAATCCTCATATATATTCTTTTGAATAAAAAATATGTTTAAACCAATGGAGCTATCAAAGATGACGCTCAGGCCCCCGTTTCACAACGACATCATATATTTAGTTTTCAAGCTTGAATTATGTTTAAACCATACTTTGTGGTACTTTTCAGAATAATAGATTGTGGTACTTTTCAGTATAATACAGTATGGTACTTATGAATACTATACTGTACCACATGATCTCCTACCAACTGTGTACCAACTCAATAATCTGATACTGTTTGGTGCTTATAAATTTGATACAGTACCACATGGTCTTCTACCATTGGTGCTTATCAACATGATACTGTACCATGTGGTCACAGACTTCACTTGATGGCCGATTTGACCGGATATTGCTATCAATGATGTCTGATTGTGAGCTGACCAGTGGATCATAGCTGGATCTCTGAAGGAGGTATTCTATAGATAGTGAATACAGAAAAACACTGCAGTTCTAGGATCAGAAGAGTTTCTCTTCAAAGGACATGTCAGATAGTTTGCAAGGTTTTTCTGTATGGTCTGAGCACTCAGAGTTGTGGAATTTGTAGACCAGACTCTTGGGGGAATGGTGCCTTATAGTGGGGTTTGCAGACTGAACTTTCATTGAATGATGTCTGCTTCTTGAGTTTGTAGATGAACCACTTTGGAAGGATTCCTCTAAGGAGTTGCATTGTGTGTACGTGGATTTGAATTCCACCATTCAAATCCACCGTCAGACAGCAGGAAAAAACGTTTGACAGTTATGAAGACTTTACATCCTATAAACTGTGTGATAATTGGATCAGGGGGATATGAAATTTGAAGGATGAGCTTCTGACATGCAATTGGCTCCAGGCTAACCAGAAGATGCAGACATTTGTATTTTTGTAACCACCATGAGCAGTTAATAGGATAATATAATGTGCTGATCCTTGTATGAAGTTACTATGAAGTTACGGCTTTTCAGCAACATTAATGACACTGTATCCTTAGCTACCTGATAGTGTTTTGCTTGTGGAGAGTGAATGCTCTGGCTACTCAGGAAAAACAATGTTTTGTACCATTGGCATTTTCCTAACCCTGACTGATACCCTGTGATACCCAGCGACATCCGTTTGGCTTCAGTCTACCAGCAGATGAAACAGAGAGTAAAGCCCCAAGATTTGTCCGTGTTTATGTTTTACCAGCTGAGCAGAGATAAATGCGGAGATGATATATACCAGAGTGGCCGATGTTCATTTCTTTGTGGCGAAGGGAAGTCGTGTTGACAACCATTGGATGAGCGCTGAGAGAAATTGATCTGATTTGGGGATTAAATGAAGCGATATTGCCGCATGTGTGTGGATTACTTAGGAATGTGGGCACATTCTGTGATTGTATTACATAGGAGGTTCTTTAACATTTGGATCGATAACATTTATCAGTACATGTGACGCATGTCGGCAAGATTATTTGAAGGAACTATTAATGAATATTCAACAGTTGTAATGCTCTTTTTACCAATCTATATTGAATTTTATCCATTGGAGAATAGAAAAAGGAATCATAGATAACCAAATGTTATAGATACATGCAGTACAGTACGTTAACTATGCTCCATATTTGTCATGAGCACAGAGACCCAATTTTGACCTTATTTGCACTGGAATACAATTTATATGACATCATTACCGGCTGTGTCCTACAAGAATGTGTACCCCACTGTGGACTGTACCTAGGATGTTCTATATTGGGATCCACTGTACTGTACTGTACCTAGGATGTTGTATATTTGGATCCACTCTGTACTGTACCTAGAACATTTTGTACCCTCGTACACTATGAACCGTACCTAGGATGAGCCAGTACTCACGTTCTTCATCCTTGTTAATACATACTATCGGGCACCATTGCCATCAGGTGTATTGTGTATGGAAGCAGACTTACCATCACCAACATATCCCCTGGTTAAATTGTCTAACAGGGGAATCATATTTTACACGATTCTTGTAATTACATAGCTTGTAATTTTATTGCCAAGCTCTTCCTGGATAACTGCCATTTATTGGAACTCTGTCTTGGGAATACTTTCAAGATAATATGGACTAGTAGGTTTGTTTTTCTGTGGAGTGATGATTTTATCGAGGAAAGTCTGCATTCTCAAATGATTTCTGATATGGATTTCTCTCATCGTGTGTGTTGTACATTGATATGGCAGTTATATGGGTCATTTTTCAAATAGAAGTCAATAACTCGTCAGGTGGTTTGTGCTTGTTTGCCTACACTTGCATATCGGTAGTTTCGACATGACGGAGAAAGATGTAGAGATAACCGTGCTCTGAGATTCGAATGACTGGACTGGCTCCGCGTGTAAAATGATGCAACAGCTGGATTCTGCAAAGAGATGAAAGTTTATGTTAAGATAATCAATGGTTTCCATGGAGGATTATAAATTTTGAACAGCCGGTTTTATTTGACAGAGCTTTGAGGCAGAAAATTCAGATGCAAGTTTAACCATGGCGGTATGTCGGTGTTCCTGTGTAACAAGACACTCCTTTGCTTTAGGAGATTAAAAAAAGTAGAATTGTCTACTTACTGATATAGAAACTGAGTGAGTAATTGTCTCACTTGCAAGACTCAAAAGATAAAAAATATCTGACAAGCCATTTACAGAGCGGATAACGTATTTATATCCCTTGTCAGAAAACCGATAGGGTAAAAAAAGATCATCCATGTAGTCTACTGATCAGATCGTACTTGAAGGAACTTGGGATGGTCAAAGTGTAGCTTCTCCACGAAACTTTCTCACCCTTCCGTGTACCTGTTCTCCTACCTTATTCCTAACGAAGCAGAAGATGTACGGAGTACTTAATTAATCCCGATACCTCCTAACAACCATAGGAGGGACAATTCCTAGTCTTTCTTTATAGGCTTGTGTCCTGCGAAGGAAGGAGGGAGGGAGAGGATCTGTTTTCTTTAATCCGTCCGCCCAAGCCTCGTCGAGTGGCCTGAGCGTATCAAAAACACTCTCAGGAGCCTTACGGTTCACCTCCCACTCAACGCACCAGTGCGCAGGATGCTGTAACTGTGCATCAGAAGGGAAAGCAGACGTCGTAGGAGAAAGCAGACGGCGAAAGCGAACAGAGCGGGAAAGAATATTTTTTCCTTTCTCTCTGGCAGGGTCTCACTTCTAGCTCCACCTGATGCCAGGCAGACGCGAGCACCGACCGCCTACCAAAATATAGTCCCCCCATCAGAGCAAACATTTTCTCAGATTGCCGGCAGCAGGGGGATTATATCTGCCATACTATTGGTACGCATTCTCTCCGTAGGAATAATTGTTGTTGGGGGTCTCTAGGGACTTGAACGCGAGGCTGCTGAGGAAGTATTGGATTCAGTCAGATGTACGCCTGGTTACCTAATTGCTGTATACATATTTGTGGGACTTCATTCGGAGGATATTAATTATTTCTGGCCACCCATGTTGGAGTTTAGTTACAATCCCACTGAGAATTCATTCTCCACAGATGCAGATGATGTTCTGATCCCATAGCGATTCCCGTAGTGATCCTGTAGTAAAGGACTCTGTTACATGATTAGAGTTTCCAGTGTTGGAGGGGGAAAAAAACCCACGGATTTTAATTCTCTTGAATTCCATTTCGAGCATCTGGATTTTGAACATGGATGTCAAGTCTAAGCTATCAGTGGCAAATGGCATTGACAGTTGCCAAGGAAGCGTGGTGTGAAATTGCCGTAGTGTAGACTGCGCTGTTTCTTATCATTTCGCTGGTTTTACATCAGCTGTGATTGCAAAGGGCTACGGTTCCTTTGCAAGAATTATTCAAGATTTATGTCTTCTAATCCAAAGTCTCCCAAAATTCCACATTCCAAGACATTCGGTGGCAAAATGTCAGAAAAAGCCGACTTTGAATCCCTGTACGATTCCGAGTACACCGACTGGTCAGACAGCTATCTGGTAGGTATTTTTCCTTTACTTTCATTTCATCTTATGTCTTGATTAATAGAAGAAAAGCGTCTGTGTTGATAATAGGTATTTGGTATCAGCATTGTATATATATATATTTTCCTTATCCAGGCAAGATACATGGCTCTTCATTTGACATACATTATTTGTGTATATAAGACTCTTATATAAGACTTTTAAGTTTAGGCTTAAACAAACAGAGTGCTGTTAATGAAAAAGGATACTTTTATCGTAGCTTCTATTTCGCTTTCTTTCTGTCCAATATTTTGAAACATGAACCTAGTGAAATATACACTTGTCAATCTAAGATTAGTGCCATTTCATCTTTCTCTCCCCCTTTCTCTCGCTCCCCGCTGAGATCAATACTAAGATCAAAGAGTGGTGCCAGTTTGAAGGACAAGTCTGTGGGTGAGAAATGGGGGTGGGGGTGGGGGGTGGGGGACTGGTGGGGGTGGAGGACAGTGATGGGGGGTGGGGGTGTTCATTACAAGGTCTTCATGTTCTCTGGGGAAAAACAAACATGTGAATTGCTTCTTTGTGTTTTGTTTATTTTGCAAAGGACTTTTTCATATATTTTTAAGAGAGATCATAGCATTCCTTGATCATTCCTCCGACAGATTTCTACACCTGTGTTCTGAAAACATGGCATGGATTATGCATTCTCGCCATTTACATCAACATTAGGGGGTCATTATCGAGCGCCACGATATGCATTCATTGTTCATCTAATATATATACAAGACGGCGCTGTTTGTTTTCTGCTGCTGCAATGTTTACTAACACAAGGATTATGAAAGAGGATGGGTGTTATCACTCTATTCTACTGTTAGAGTACATGTACTGTTCATTTCCTGTGATTATAGAAATATGTGCATATCATATTTTAATAGAAATTCTTTTCTGAAAATGTATGTATACCATATACATTATCACATTCAGAATTTCATTAATATGCAAATATACATTTCCTTATAAATTTTACATTAGAATAATGTAATACATGATATATGTCGATATATTTCCAAATGTCAACACATTCGGAATTTGAGTAATTTGCTAGGATACATTTTCTTGTTCAATTTCTGCATTACCTGTAATAGAATGTAATTTATGTAGATATATTTCCAAATTTTAGAAGAATTGTATATTAATGTTTTAATTGTGGTGAACAAGTTTAAATTGGTAATGTTAATCTTATTGTTTGATTAAGGAAAATAAAGCTCTGTATGGCACCTTCAGTTGCCAACAGCAGGAGGAAGGTTAAATAGTTGAACTACACCTGCCTTTCATTTTCATGCAGGTCCATTTATTATGTTATTAAACATGTTATTACAACATATGAGAAAAGCATGCATTACATAACACACCCCAACCCAGCACAACCCAGTGCAACACAGAACAGCTGAGTACAATACTTCGGAGTGATCTACTGTACACTGTGGTTAATGCTACCCAGTAGATTACATGGGTACTGAGTGTTAGCTCGGTGGCCAGTGGCATCACCTATCCGTGGCATCACCTATCAGTGGCATCACCTATCCGTGGCATCATCTGGCTGCTAACTGCGTAAAGGTGTGAAATATGTCGGCCGTAATAAGGGCCACTTGCTGCAAGGCACTGTGGGGATACTGCCATGTGTTTGGGTAACATTAGCGGGGAACCCACAGAAACCTGGGAATTTCTTTCATCCGACATTGTGCTGATTTCGTGCAGGTTGTCGGATCACGTTGCCAGGAATGTTCGGACAGTATACGTCTTGTTCTTTTAACGAGATGTCTCAATATGCATAGCTTTGTGGCGGAACTACCAGAGTTGAATGTCTCCCGACCTCTATTGCCTCCTACAGGCTGAAGGCTTAACCTTCAATGAGACACCGAACACTAATATGTTAGTTTACATGCAAATGGAGGATGGTGTATAAGGTCGTGAAGCTTATAGCTATCGTATGAAGAAGGACAAGATGATGATGGTAGAAGCAGTGTAATCAGACTGGACCATGGGTATCTGGCATTAGTCCAGCACTTTGACCAATACTAGGCTGTACCCATACCGCAGTAACCAATGATAGGCTGTACCAATATTGCAGTGATCAAATATAAGAAGTAACCAATTATTGATCATACCAATATGCAGTGACCATTTATAAACAGTACCAATAAGCAGTACCAATACTGCAGAATATATAGTCCTTATCAGAGATGGAGGCAGTTTAAACCTTATTTTTTTTAGGATGTAAAAAAAGAAAATCATTAAAAAAATGGGGGGAACAGTGCCTCCAATGGCCTTAATATTTTCTTCTTTTTTTTTGGACATCTTGTATTTCTTTGTATTTCTGGCAGCAATGGCTTGATCTGGTCCTATTGTGTTCAGTCTGCTAATACTCGTCCTCACATGTCCTTTGCCAGTCCAGCCTGCATTAGTTACGTCCTAAAGTATTTACACTGGCTGGAAGAAACCACACCGGGGAGGGTACGATTTCAGCTTCTGTCGATTTATGCTACTTTGCCTTCGGGCCTTTAGAGAGTAAATTATGTTCAGACGTCGTTAATATGAATGGTAATTCTCTTTTAATACTCGTTTGCTAAACACACAAGGCTGAATTACATCCAATTTTCTTGTTAAAGTGATAATTCCTAATTGTAAGACTTAATTTTTAATGAAATTATCCGAAAATAAATATCTTCTTTAATTTTAAGGATTGGATAATACTGCAGGAAATACATAACAGGATGTTGTTGATTTTTAATTTCACAGGATTTGTTCAATGTTGGTGATATCTGCTTTCTGTTCTTGTAAAAGTCAGAGTTCAAAAATCACAGTTGCTACATGAATTGCATGATTACCCAGTATTAACACCACATCATCTGGGATGATTATAGAGTGAAGAGATATGTGCATTGAATGGTGGCTCAAGGAAGCAGTATTTGAATTAATTGCCATTATTTATTCAATCTAATTGTGGCTTGAATTATGCAACACATTCTCTGCATAAATTACTGCGTAACTTCATCAGTGGTAGCTGCACCAGCTGTCCCATTCAGCACATTAAAGGGGCATTTCCACAATTTATGATTATTAATTTCAAGTTGTAATTTCACTTATTTTGCAATTGGTGTCATGATAGTTAAGGAAACTGGTCTTAAATTTCAATGATTGTTCTTCAGTTTTCATTGTCTTCATAACAGGTATGAATAATAGGAAGAATATCTGAAATCATGCCAATGACTGATTCCAACATTTGTTTACATGTTGGAATCAATAAACCGCTCTGGTGAATCATCCTCGTTTTAGCAGGTATCTTCACAGGTGAGCTGGTATGACTCACGTGGTTGCATGATGGTGGAACCGTCCCAATAATAGCGACAATCATTGACAATCTTTGGCCAGTTGGTTCAGTATATGTCGAAGTGACCAGCAGGATGATTACAGATGGCGTCTTCAGACTTCCGGTATGGTACCTTTAAAATATGAGAATATTTCAGTGGTATGTTCCTTTAATTTATGATTATGGTTCAGTTGTATACCTTTTAGATATGAGTGTGATTCATTTAGTATATGAGTATGAATTAGTGGTATGTGCCTTTAATATATAAGTTTCAGCTGTATGGTCCTTTAATTTATGACTCATATTCCCTTAACATTTTAATGTTGTTTACTGGTTCATGCACTGGCTGGTATTTATCATCCAAGGATTACAATTTTGACAATAATGCATCCATTTGATACTGATTGTCTACTAGTTTGTTTAGGATATGCATTAACTTGAAATAATTTGCTTTTAAATGTCTACAGTTTCATTTAATAAAAACCATTTTGTTTAAGCATTAGATTGAGGAAGTGGAGCTGTGACACACTCCATATAATATTTGAAATGGGAATTGATTGAGTTTAAAGGCATGCATGGCTCCACCTCTTTTGCTTTTTCTACTAACAGTATCGCATTCTTTTGAAAGTTGTAACAAAATATTATTTATTCCTTTTTACCCAAAATAAATGTCAGCACAAACAAACTTTTCAACTTTAGAACATGATTTACAAACTTGTCACCATATTTTTTCATCATGTACTTTACGAGCTTCTTCTTCTTTTTTGTTAAGGACTACACATTTTAAAAATATTGAATTTCATTTCATGGCGAATGGGAAAATAAACATGGACAGCCACAGGGGTTCTGATACAGAACTTGTTTTCTGGAAATGTTTTTTAACCCCTGCAGTGGCATCCCTGTATTTTTTGTAAATGGAGACTTCAAGCATATAGGTACACCTGCTCGGACCCTCCTAAGACCCTCCTGGGATCCAACCCTATGTCACCAGACAGCCTATAGTAGGGGCTGAGGGTGAAATTGGATAATTTTTTCTTCTTCTCAAATTTATGGATCAATTTAAATTGCACAGTTGACAACACATGCAGCTGGTTTTCTGTCAAGAGAATATTCTGTAATAAATTTTATCAATTTTGAAAATATACGTAATCTCAAAGGGGGTTCTGTTAGTTTAATTTCAGCATGTCGTGTGTGTGGTGATTCTTTAAAAATATGTGTGATGGATGTGAAACTTTATATGTTGGCTTTAATCATACTGCGACAGGGAAAAGGATTTCAGAAATGACTTTTCCATTGCGATGGTTAACATTGAAATATTCTATATCATTTAAGGTAACCTGGTAAAATTTGAATATTAATAGCAATGTTATGTCATAAATGTGTTATCTGTGATAATAATACAGACTGCTTCATGTTATATTTTTCTATTCATAATAATTATTAAAATGCTTTAAATATTATATCGATGTTCTCAATCATTAATCATAGAGTTGTTATTTTTTATGATAACAAAAACCTTTTCATGTCGAGAAAAAGGAAATCTGGGAAATATATTACTGCCTTAGAAAGCCTTAGATACAGAAATATGATGTTATAAAACCTTCAACTCGTCAGAAATATTTCGACAAAATCTCTTTTGAAAGAAACAAGTGATGAAGACTGTTTTTTGGACAGAATGTCTGAAAGGCTTCAATGAGAATAACTGCTGTTTTATGAACTGGTAGTCTTGTAACTTTTCATGTATTCTAGTTTAAAACTTTGTTCCTTGACATGTTATGCGAATAGCAAATGTAGATTGAAAGTACGATTGAAAGAGTATATCCTCTCCTATGCTCTCCGTTGCAGTGAACATGGAAAGGGTTAATGTTATACCTGAGAAATATCCTTCGATAAATACTTGAAAAATCTACCACAGCAGATGAGAACCCAGATGATACTATCCTCCCATTACAAAGAATGGATGAACTGACACGAGACATTCGTGATTAGATTTCCGTTCTTAGTGTGAGACTTGGGGAAATTGTGTTATCGTTCTCTGTCATGTGAGATTCTTTTTTATCTGTTTTATGAAAATTGTGTATTTTCAAAGCACCAATGGGCTTTCAGTTAATTCATTTGAACGTTGCTAGATTACTAACCAAATGGTGAAATAAAACACTACCAGGTTTAGTATCTATTATCTGCCACATAGTGTGCACCATGTAGTATAGGTCAGAGGGAAACGTCTCCATACCTGGTTTTCATTTATCCTTTGTTTATACGCATCAGCCTTGGCTCATAGGTCTTACCGTCAACATACCATTATTGTAGGCTCTCCCCCTCCCCTCAAAAACATCACAATATTTTTTAGATACGGTGGGAAACTTTTAAAAACAATTCACTCTTTCATTCACAGTTAATATAACATTATTGTAAGCTTTCCTCCCACCATAAACAGATTACTTCAATATTGCTGAAATACTCTGTAGTGCAACTGAGCAATACCTGGTATGACTCCTAATTCACTCACAATAACACAATAACAGTTCTGTTTCCGAGTGCACAAGTTTGAATTGAATGTAATTAAGTGCACTGATTGTAAATAAATCTATTAGGAATTAGCGCCAATGCTATAACCCACTGGCCTGAACCATGGCTGTACTCACAGCTGTACTCACAGCCTAATGCTATGACAACATTGGGTAAAAGGTGTAAACAGAATGTACCACATGCAACTCACTAGACTCTGACTACGCTGATGAAAATCAGTCCTGCGTTATGATCTGGTTTACAAATGAAAACACGGTATGCTTGTACATGTTGAACTTGTTGTTCATCGCGTACACTGTGTAGTTTGTGCTACTGACACTATTGTTTGTGCTACTGACACTATTGTTTATGCTACTGACACTAGTGTTTGTGCTAGTGACACTATGGTTTGTGCTAGTGACACTATGGGTTGTGCTAGTGACACTATTGCTTGTGTTACTTAGAGGCTCTTTGTATATATGTAGGTTGCTACTTTTCATTTACTATACATATGTGTTACTAAACCACTTATGCAGTGCCAATATGCCATAGTTCATGTACATCATATCTACATAGCCAATATAAGCACAGTAATCATTTCAATATAGGAGAACCTACTATAGCTCAGAGTGATGGATATAGCTGTCATACAGCCCCCATTTCTTGGTGTGGGGCAGAATTGACCCGGGAGTGTTTCACTTTTAGAAATTCCGATCATGGCCACCAAAATTACCACTTTCCTATCTGGTGCAAGTGATTTTAGAACCTTGTCAGAAATCATGCTGCTTTCTATCTGCGAGTTTCCATGACAACTAGCAATAACCAGGCCGAACTAATCTTAAATAGCAACCATTGGTCTTCAAAGCCAACGTTCAAGTAACGTCCTGCAAGGACCAAGGTTAATGGTACACGGTCAAATATGTTCTATCAAAATATCTAAGATAACTTTGAGGTTCGCTGTTTCTCCTAAGCATCCAAATATGTCTTCTTTTATTGAAGGATTCAAATTCTGTATTTTTTCTCAATAGTTCCATACTTTTCATTATCTTCACTTAAAACAATATCTTTGTACATTACAAATTACTAAAGACTATTTTGATTGGAAATTGTTAGACAAAATAAACTGTTTCAGCAGACTTGAAGTGATAGAACCATTCTTAATATTTGACCCAGACAGATGTCCGTGAGATTAGTCTGCAATTTCAGATTTCCCAGAAATAATCTGACATCCAATGTCATTAATATGTGGTGCTTATGACAGGTATATTGACAAATCAATTGATAAAGATTCAATCCGACTAATTAATCCCTTAAATGGCCAGAACAGTCGCATCACACTACACCCTGCAGCTTTCGACTTTGGTTGACCTTTAGATCAAATGAGAAAGTGGCTGGATTTTGTGGGCTATTGGGTTAGGAAATTGTCCATGCATTGATTTCCCATTTTGGATCAGGATCAATGATCGATGAGGTAGCAAAAGAAGTATGGAACTAGTTTATAGAAAAAGTGCTAAATAGTGTATTTGAATTTCAAACGCTTTTGAAACTTTTTGAGTTTAATCATTGCTAGCATTATCCTGAAATCACATGACCATTTCAATATATTTCTTGACATTATTCAAATTGGTAGTTTGTATTGGCGCCTTTACCAATATGGTTGTGAATATTGGGTAGTGAGCTGAATATTGAATATACTTTTCTCTCTTAATTTGTATTTTAGATTCCACAAGTGTATGGTCTGGTGTACATTATGCCTGTGAGGTTGTGTCTGGGACTGGTGAAAGGTGAAGAAATTCACTTTGCGTGGTGGTTTATTTGAAAACGTTATAGATATTTACACAAGACAACAATGTTTGTACACTGAAGGGCAACATCTAAGCTCATCTGGCATCCTGAGTGTCTGTGCATGAATTCCAAGGTTGAAACAGAGAAATGAAAATGGCTGCAAGCCCTGCATATTTTTCAGCCTCACTTTGACCCCCCATCAAGGGCAGATAATCCATCAGCACTCCATCATGCCAGCAGCATCGCTCAGTGTTGGATGCACTGGCTGTTGAATGTAGAACCTGTTGACACAGTAATTCCATCTTCCTTCCAGCATCATTACCTTCCATTAGTATTGAGTAAGACTTGGAATACTGTGGGCAGACAAACAGGGTCTGGAGTCTGTCTGGGATGGAGTTATGCCCCTTGGGAATGAAGGGAGACCACCATGTTAAAATACAGAAGAAGATAAGGATCATGTTCAGATGGAACTCTTTGTTTGTTGCATAAACGTATCCTATGCTTAGCAGAAATGTCACTAATGTTTAGCTATATATTGATGGTTCTTGTACGGAATTTGATACACGTTAATGTCATTTGTGTGCTCCATGGGCAGCAATGTAAACATTTCCTATACCTGATCTTATCAAATTGAACTTACCAGCATTAATTGTCTTTTTGCGATATAATATATTTTATCAGATAAAGAAACTTTCGGTAAAAATATTTACTAGATATATACATATTGTTTGGTGTGAGCTTTAGGTATTCTTATGTTCAGGAGAGGTATTCATTGAGCTACCTTATCGTTAAATCTTGTACGTTGAAAGTAACCTTGACTAAGTTTGCGTTAACTTCAAGTAGTCGTGTTTTATATGATGCTAAGAAAACAGACGGAAGCTGTAAGCGAAAAGCCAGTGTTCAGTCAAGTACGACCAGACCACCATGGGTCTATGTAGACAGATCTTACTTTAAACTCCAATTAACCGTGGCCTATGACAAAAATTTAATCTGCAGGAATCATTTCGCCATATAAAACACCCAATACCAGTCACCTTGCCAGCCAGTAGCACATGTAGACATCGCCATCCAGCACCGATGTTTGATGAGTTGTCTTGATTTTCCTTGCCAGGTGATTTATCAAAAGGTGATGTAGATGCTAGCGGTCTGACAAACACCTAATATATTTATCCCAGGCTGGTATAAAGCATATCATGATCATTAAAGGAGTAGGTTCACGTCGTCACTGCACCATATGTCAGTACGAACGAGAATTATGTTGTACTTAAAGGAGAAAGCAGGATGGCAGTCGACATGGAAGAAGTGGGCTGGGAATACTCTCATGTGGGTCCTACTTGTATCTGTAGCTCAGTTTATAACCTATCCTTGCAGAGCACTTGTTCCCAGCGATGCTACACCCATATGTCAGATACTATTTTTAGTTTACATTTTTGGAATGTCCTGGTGCCTTTGAAAAGAGTCGGTGAATTAGTAAAAAAAATACAACATTGCTTTGTTCAGTTACGTGTTTTTCTCCAACCTATTTTCTGAATTATTTTATGTTAAAATTCGTCTATTTTCTGTTGGACCATCTGTTGAGGATGAACATATTCAGATCCAACTGTTCTTAGTATTTTTGGAATCCCCAGTTTGTGTGCAGTGTTTTGATTAGGAGCTATGGGGGAGCACAATTTCTGTCTTTTTTTCTTTTCTTCTCACCCATAGGTCGACTATTCGATCGTTTCGTGGGGGGTGTTGTTGCAAATGTGCTGATGTGCCAGAAGTGCCATCGTCATGAGAGATCGTCCATGAACTTTCAGCAAAAAGCTCCGTCTGCTTTGACTTTCGATAGTCTAGTCTGCTTTTGCTAGATACTCCAGCATGTTTCCTACCTGGTAGCACACTATTTTGGGAGATGGTGGTAATGGTGGGGGAAGGGGGGGCAACTTGAAGGGGTGGTGGGGGATAGGATTTGTATACAAAAAATTATATTCTTAAGTTTCACGTAATCTTAATGATTTTTGTTCCACACACCGCGACATGAAAGAATTCTTGAAGTCTTGATGATCTCGCCTCACGCCTGGCTAGAAAGGCAATTTGAGAATTTCCTCTGCCCTATGTTGTATTCTATGTATGTAACGGGTCAGACTATTCCCTGCTGGTTCAATCATTTCATAACTCTTCTTCAAAGGAGGCTGATTTGTGTTTGTAAATTGCGCGTTAGAATGGCTTAACACTATCAGCACATACCTGCAATTTTTTGAGAGGTTACCGCGTTCTATTGTACGGACGAAGGATAAACATTTTTCACTACGATAGTAAAACTCCTGATGTTATTTTTTTTTATAATTAAATATCGGCTTCACAGGTATGTTCTCTTTCAAGTTGGAAGGTGTTGGCTTTGTGCACTAAGGGAAGTAAGCAGTGTAGGACAGAATAATTGTTAGATGATGACACCATATCTCATTATTCACCAATGCTGGCTTGCTTTGCTTTAATTACCGTTATGGTAGATGAATAATAGCGGCGATATAATTACGGATGAACGATGCTGGTGATTATTATCTTGGATATTACATGGAACGATTCCAAATAAACTGCACTGCTCTCAGATGCTTATATTACATATGTCTATATTTACGGCATGACAGTATGCCTTTAAGGTGAGAATGTTGTTATTTTGCAGTATGAATGTATGCCTTTAAATGTGAATGTTGTTATATTGTATGACCATATGCCTTTAAATGTGACTTGTTGTTTTTCAATATGACTATGACCTTAAGTGAGAATTGTTGGTATTTTCCAATATATGCCTTTAAATGTGACTGTTGTTATTTTGCTTGCTGTTGTTATTTTGCAATATGACAGTATGCCTTTAAGCGAGGCCGTTGTTATTTACAATGTCCGTATTTTGTTTTCAGGCTCATGTTGTGGCGGCGTTTGAGCAGAGCCTGTCAAATATGACCACTCGACTGCAGATGTTGACATCAACAGCTGAACAGAAGGTGGGGACCTTTCCATTTTTTTTATAAACATTACTTCAGTACAAACATTACTTCAGTATAAAAATAACAAATATGCTAGTAATGTTAAACAATATTTTTTTTAAATTGTAATAAAATCTTTTGACGATTTGAAAAATATTACAGAAAAAATAAATATGTCTGAGATATTTTATTAATAAATATGATTTGAGAAAGCCACCAGTGTGGAGACCAATGCACTACACGTGGTATTATTACTATTATTATTATTATTATTATTATTATTATTATTATTAATATTAATGTATTGTGTATTCAGTTTTTTTGGTTGCCATTTCATGTAACATTATTAACATATGATCATCACAGTTAATATTAAATGGAGCTCATGTATTATCCTATGTTTAGCCTTTAGAGAAAGGAAACAATGCATATTAATACACTGATCATATTTAATATGAAGTAAAACATATACAATGGCTGAGGATGTTTTTTATGTAATCTGTGAACTGGAATGATAATATCATTCGGTCTACTGTTAGCATAATTAGATTTTCTTTTGCATCTCGCGAGTTTGTTTAGATTTCTTTTCCAATTCCTCCAAACAATTCCATAAATAGGGAGCAAGGGCTGCAAGCAATGCGTATTATTCTTGTAATTTGTCCAGTATTTGAGGTTAAAGTATTCCCTAATGAAGCATATCGGATGGATCTGAGGAAACCAGGCAAGGAAGAAAATTGCAGTGATGTAGATTTGAATGTCTTCTTCAGAGATAAGCTCATATGTAGGTTAGGAAAATCACGTAAACAGAAATTCTCAGTTGTTTGTGTAGACAACACACAGGTGGTGCGTAAGACAATAGAGTGATTAGTAGTGGTGGGGAAAATAGCTTTCAATGCTTTGCGGGTTGACTGGGTTAAGGATTATGGAGTAAACCAAAGGAAGCCAATTGTTTGTAAGAAAAAGAGATGATTATCTCAGAAAGAGGTGTTTGGGTGCAGTGCAGTTGTTACGGACTACATTTTCACCAGTCCTGAGTTTGAACCCACTCACGGATGCTCAAAAGTAATCTGTATAGAAGTTGATAAGACACCATCCTTGATTTGTCAGTACTGGTGGGATGATGCTTGTAGATCAACTAAAACTGTAATGTAAAATAACATTTTACCATTTGTTAAAGTTAAGATATTTATTTCAAAAGTTATGACTACTGTAAAACACTTATATTACACGCAGACTTATATTACGCGCTATATGCACAAAGCCATTTTGAATTTGCGTCCGCTAAATATAAGTGTTTTACAGTATTCAACTTATGAACTATTATCAAAATTGAAATAAAATATTGGTTGTACGCCATAAAGTGCTGTACATGTGCCTAATCCAGCAGGGATAGTGTTAAAGGGCTCGTTTAAAAAATATATGTTATTGTAAGATGAGAATGTGTCCATAATAGAATGATGTACCAGGAACTGTTCAGTTTTGTATCACAAATAAAAGCTGGTTTCTAATCATAAGCTCCAGATAATTGCTTATTGTGTCATCTGGATTCAGTTTCTTGCTCTATTTACCAACTGGTTGAGCAATTTTCAGTTGCTATACAATGTAAATATACATAGAAATACACCACGATCATATTTTCATGTCGATATCACATAAGAAATGATCCATCACACTGAAAATATTGTTTGCAGATAATGCAATGTGACATTAATTTAGCTACCGTTGGATTAGTTGTTATGTGCACTGCAGCCATATCGTCATGTTTTAACAGTTGGGGAAATTTTCATGATTATTTTTATTATTGGTGTATAGGGAATTTATCATTTCCTTCATCTAATTGCTCTTATGTTGTGCTGTACAAACAATGTACTGTCAGTGCAAATGTATCCTACATTAGTTTTGTGTGCAAATTACCAAATGTTTACGGTGATGTTATGTGCTTGCATCAATATGAGAGCAAAAACCCAGATGGCTTTTACATGGAATTTGATAAAGAAAACAGTCTGTTTCATGTATGAGAGATTTACATGGTCTTCAATAAACAGACCAAACTTTTGCTTGTTGACGCTGTGTACATAAACATATTGATGAATTATTTTTGGATAAATAAATATATACCAATTGAGACTCGTGATACAAAGATGGCAACTGCAGTCTAGGGTGTAGTCGCTTTGACATTTATTCCATTAATAAAAAAAATCCATTTTCATTCATACTTTGGCAACTGCTCCTAAATTAGAGGTTCTATGTAAAAAATAATCCCATTAAATTAAGATACGTTGTATTAGCATAGATACATGTACAAGCTATTATCAACACAATTGGTGCTTCTGTAAACATCTTCTAAAGACCTGATTGAAAACCTTCAGCTCAATAATTCTGAGAGGTGAAGTCGTTAAAAAGCAATGTTTCTATGTGTTTGTCATTGACTGATTAAATGAAGATATCTTGTATAACACAGATACCTTGTATTAGGACAGATATATGTACAAGACATTATTGGCAGTAATTGGTGTTAAGCGTCTTCTAAAGACAGGATTGAAATTGCCCGAATGCAATTCTTCAGTTCTGCGCAATCATTCTGAGAGCTGCAAGGGATAAAATTCAATGTTTCTACATAAAAGTTTTTGCCAGTGATTAAATGAAGATACGTTGTATTAGCACAGATACATGTACAAGACATTTTTGGCACACATGGTGTTAAACTTCTTCAAATTACAGGATTTAAGAGATATTAATCTTCAGTTCTGGCGATAATTCATGGAAGCTACATGTAAGTGCAAGTAAATGTTCAAGGAAGTGGCTTGAGAGTAGTTGATCTATTACTGTAGGTGTTTGAATTTACAATAACGTGCGAAGAAAACGTTAGATGAAACATGAAAACTTGCTATTTCGAGTTTATGAGAAACTTCATCCGTGTACAGGCTCTCTTCAGATAAGATGTGTAGTGAATGAATATATTTAGAATGGTTGCAAATCAACCGATGTGTTTTGGAATTGTGGAACAGTGAGTCATTCTGCCTCCAAATTCCGCCTCCAAATGTCGACACTCGAATGAAAACCTGCAAATTGAACGAAGGAAGGGAGATCATCCACTTTTACTGACGAGAGACAACCACCAGCCATGTTTGAAAACATGGGAGTTATTTGGGAGGTCATTTTGGAGTACCATTTTGCAGTCGACAATTTGATATGCATTTGATCAGTCTACTCATGAATCTACCTTGCTGCATGTAGTCAATTTAATGGATCTTTTTTTTTAAACTGCCATGCGATTGGTCAGTATTATGCAATTGTATAATTTTGGTCATTTTTCTCCCCAGGATTCTGAGCTGAATGATCTTCGTCAGACGATCGAAGCACTGAAGCGACAGAGTGGACTAAGTATTCCGGATAGTCTCGTCAGTCCAAACGTCGGTCGAAGACACACATCGCCTGCAGCAGGCATGGGGATGAAGGATATTCACGGTAAGATTTACGTGACACCTTTATTTAACGTAGTGATATTTACCTGACAACTGTATGGAACACAGTAACATGGTATTATCCCTGTAAATGTAAGTAGTGTACATTGTATATGTAACACGGTAAGATTTACATGACAACTGTAAACATCATTCGGATTTCCGGACAACTTTTAAAATGGTAAAATATTCCATCTATAAAGAGCTAATTAATATATAGTTATTCAGTAAATAGAAACATCACAAGTATGTAAAAAAAACACGCTAACTGTTTATCCCATCTCCCTTCTCAGTTATGAGTAGTAGATTATATTAAAATAACATTGCAGACATTGCCACAACATGTCCGTTACTGTAATGGAATCTGATTTAATGTTAATTTGTTCGTGGTACATATGGTTTTGAAACATCCTGTGTGTCTCAGAAATGTCTGTACAATTTTACGTAATTCAACATACGTATAATCATGTCTTCTCCATCTTCTAAGGACTTGCAACATCCATAAAATTAGTTTTATGTGCATAAGAAACACATTGCCTTGCTTTACTGCGTAAAGATAAATATTTGGAAATTGAAAGAAATGTTGACATGCTGAGTGGTACTTGCGGTTGAAAGGATCATGTTTCACCTTGGGGAGTCAATAGGGTGTAAAGCAAATTATTTTTGTAATGAGTGGATTATGTTCCTTACATTCTGTTCCGTATTTTGTGAAAACACTTCCATCCAACCCCCTGCGACGAGAAAACATCTGTTGTACAGTACAGACCTCGTCTACTAATTGTCGCGGTATTTACAGACTCAAAGAATTGACACAATTGATAAAGTGGATCTGTGTTGAAAAAGTTGGCAAGAAAATAGCATCTCATTTGCTACCAGTTCTTCAATAACTTAATGCAGATAAACTATTTGGGAGGCAACTGATTTGGATTATTGCCAATAATTACATCAACATGGCTTCTTGATCGGGCATTTTCCAGCTGCCATCATGTTTTTCTTTCTTAGAATAGCAAAGCATAGTGGCAAGCTGTATCTCTGGGAAGATAAATGTCTGTCTAATAGTTTTATTACTACAAATTACATCGGAGAATGGATCTGAAATTATATTGATATATAATTAGATGAAAATGCAATAATGTGGAGCTTAAGTCTGGTGAAATAATCAAATCCGTAAAACTTTATAAAACACCAGTAAGCAATTTGATTATTTGGTTTTTACTTTGAAGCGTAATATTGTGGAAGTTATGGTGGAAGTTATACATGTTATGGGTTTCAGTGAAGGTGGCCGAAATTCCACAGATGTTAGCTGTTCAAATTTTCAAAAGTTAAAATCCATACCCGAGTCCTGTATAACGTTACATACAAATATGAGCCATCCCATGTGTGTGGAAGATAGTGTTGAATTATCTGCATACACACTACCGTACTGCTACACACCTGGGTTTACACCTACTTGTTACTGGTTCTTACCCCACTATACACAGACCTTGCTGACATCAATGAAATGTTGAGGGAAAACTGCTTAAAAAATCTGCTTACTCATTCCAATGCTTACCATTCAATATAATTAAGAAAGTATATGGTATTGTGCTTTACCTTGATATTATCTCGATCTTAAACAATAGATATTATAATAATTGAAATGCATAATATCATACTACATATACCATTTAATAAAATACATGTATGTTACCTTTGAAGGTTACTTCATATTACTTAGTCTTAACCAATACATTTTATTATTTCATAAATTTCAAAAAAGCATGAAACATGTGATTTACCATACATATACTGATGGTATTTATTTTGTGTGCAGGTGATGGAAGCCAGATAATACGGCAAATGTCATCGGACAGTATGTCCAGTATCAACAGTCTGTCCAGTGCCTGTAGTGTGGCAAGTCAGCAGTCCGCACTGACGGACAGCGAAGCTGGCAAGAACGGCAGAAAGAATAAAAAGAAGGGATGGGTAAGGCCATATGAATTCATTTTATAGTTCCTCAGATGTTTGATTTGATTTAAACATATTTTAATCGTCAAATCAGTATTGGAAAAAAACTAGTTAAATCTGCTCCTGTGTCCAAAAGTGTGCCTGTTTTCTCTTTATTCCATAATCGCTTTTGTATATTATATTACTTTGTGATATGGGTAGTGTTACTATTATATACGTTTTATGTAATGCAAGTTTGTATGTAAGTACAAATATGTTATCTTGTATGTGACACAAAGGGGGCGGGTTGTAGCACAGTGGTAGAATGTTTGGACATCAATGACAATGTTACCTTTCTAATGCCATATTGATAGGATGCGCTGTCTATAAGGTGGCAATGCAGACATTATCCTTGGTCTGTCAGTACCAGCTAGTGCTTTCAGGTTTCTTCCTGCCCTAAACTGACAAGCCATGATATGAGTGAAAGTATCTTGAAAGCGAGACTAAACCCCAATTTAAAGAAAATTAATATAGTGACAAAAATTGGGATTGGCAGGTTTCACGATGGTGTTGAAAATTGGTACCTAACACTGTGGGAAACCGTGATTTACTGTGAGAAAGAGTGATTTACTGTTTTCACCTTTTATGAGATTTCCTTTCATCAGGGGTTCATTCAGTATAATAAACTAATGATCTAGTAATAGCGTTACCATCAACATCGTAACACGTTACATAAACAGTTATTGTTGGTGGAAGATTTTCTCTGCAGAATGGCTGTATTTGGAGGTCATGTTTCTTTTCTTATGCCCCATCAATCTCTCAACTTTCACACCTTCTTACTGAAAAGCAATTTTCAGTTACCGAGCTCAATTTTATATGCATAATTATTAGTACACTGCTTGACAGGAATGTGGCACCGGTTGCGTGAAAATGTTTTCCGGTATATGTCAGTGTATATGGGTGCAGCTGCACCCAGGCCTGACTTGAAGTCATGCATTGGACTAGATGGCAGATGGATGCGATATACGAGATAGTAATAATAAAAATATATATCTAGCAGACATTTTTATTGATAAATGATGAGGAATAAGATGAGGTACATTACTAAAATTGGAAATCTTAAGAAATCAGCTAATTGTGAAGAATTTGCACCTAAATGTTCCTGGTTTTGTCAACAAAACATGACGGATAATTTTCTTGTACCTCTATTCTTGCACCTCTATTCTTACTACTTCTATTCTTACTACTTCTATTCTTGTACCTCTATTCTTGCACCTCTATTCTTACTACTTCTATTCTTACTACTTCTATTCTTACTACTTCTATTCTTGTACCTCTATTCTTGCACCTCTATTCTTACTACTCTATTCTTACTACTTCTATTCTTGTACTTCTATTCTTGCACCTCTATTCTTGCACTTCTATTCTTCCCATATGTTAGCTACTGTCTTTGTGTTCAGAAGTTAAACATACAATGAAAAGAGTTCCATTTTCAATTCATTCAATATCAATATCATTCTCATGTATTCTAAATCTCTGGGATCTTTTCTTTCAGCTCCGGAGTTCGTTCAGCAAGGCATTCTCACGGAAGAAGAACAAGTACGGGTCTATCTCGGACGTGGAGCCAGATACGACGAGTCTCAGGTCCAATATTTCTGCGCCCAACTCGCCTCTCATGCATATGACTCACGTTCCCAATGGTACCGGAGTCATGAAAGGATCACACAGTTCTGGAGCGTGAGTATCTCATTTTCCCAGATCGGAATTCTTTAAATCATTGCGATACGAATATAGAGTCATCATGTTATTTCAGTACAGTACTAAACAATAAACAATAACTTGCTCATTCAATTAATCGTCATGTATGGGTCAATTATTCCTGCTATGACATAAAACAATAAGTCGCTCACTCACTCAAAAAAAAAAAACGTTTTAAATACATTATTTATCAGAAAAAGGACCAATAATAAATATTTAAGTCATCCTGATACAGTAATTTGTAAAATTTACACTGTGGTTTGATGTAAGCTACCGTAATTACCCTAATAATTCGAACAGGAGAAAATAATAAAATTTGTAGCAGTTCAATAGAAAAATATTAAATATGAAAATGATGGGACAACCAAATTAAATGCTAACTAATTGAAGGACTTTTCAAAAATATATTATATTTTGTAAATTTTGTAAAAATTATCATGTTCGTATTTTTAGAGTCTAACAACTATTTTATTTAGCCGATTAATTTAGGTGTTTGAACTATTTGATGGTTCATAATATTAGGGTAATTACATTAGTACATGTAAATCCTTTATAATAATTATTTCAATAGCATTAAAAGGATTAGTCATTACTTTATTTCAGTTAAGTAAATTCAGTAAAACAGTGGATAATGTGTATATATATATATATACTGATAATAGAAAACTTATCAATTCTCTCACAAATGCATAGTGAAAGATTCAGATACGAGTCAAGATATAGTTAGATCTCTTTTAGACAAGTAAGATATAGGTGGTCGTTTTGACTAATATCGTCACATATCACCTCAGTATATCTAATCTCAATGCTCGACTTCATCAATTCAAAATGAGTAAATGTAAATTCATGGAGGTTTTTCTTTCCTATCGGAATGATAAGAGCATAATGTTTCTCTCCAGGCTGTGCGAGACTGACGATGGGAACTCTGTGAACGATCTGAAGGTACAGTTACGTGATAAAGACATGAAATTGACGGACATTAGGTTGGAGGCTCTATCGTCTGCTCATCAGCTGGAACAGCTCCGAGAAACCATGCATAAAATGAAGGTCAGTCGCGTTGCAGTCAAAAGTTTTCTGTAGTTGTCTGCTCTTGGCAATGTATCCTTGAGCTAGATGGTTTGATGACAAAATATGAAAATTAATAATTGTTAGTTTGAATTTTATGATATTTTATATTGTTAAATATCATCGCATATGGGTGAAAGATTTCTGCTGCGATGTAAAATAATAATTACTGTTAATTTTAATTTTAATTTTAATAATATAAATGTATTTAATACTATTTGCTTTCAATTTGACATTTGACATAAAGCAATAACTCATTCATTCACTTTACAATTATATTAATATTGTTGCTATTTCATTTCTGTGTTATTCAAATGTAAATTGATTTATTATTGATTATTGTAAATTTATTTATGATTTTTGTTTTCTCTTCAGAATGAAATGGGCCACTTGAAGGCAGACAATGACCGACTTCACCGCATAGCCAGCTCGTCTCGCACACTCAATATATCCCAGAATTCCCTCGCTCATACGTGTGCCAGCAGTGACTCTCTAGACCGCTCGATCAGTCTGGATCAAAGCAGTTTAGGTACAGTAGACACTTGCATGTCTATTGGCTATGTGTAGAGTTCCTGTGGAACCACACACACACACACACACACACACACACACACAAAAGTAAAAATAATACAAAATAAAAATAAAAATATTCAAAATAAAATGAACGTTTCTAAAGTGTGGGGTTAGAACTGCTTTCATATCGCAGCTTGTAAGATTTTGTGGCAGGGGAAAACTTGAAACAACTGTAGCACTTAATGTTGTAGTAAACCTGCCAACACCACTGGTACTGACGAACCAAGTAATTAATTTGGCATTAACTGCTTGTAATTAATTCCTTTCATCACTATACCTTGTGCCAATTTCAGAACAATAATTTTGCAATTTTGTCACAAAAATGAAACATTATTTAATATTTCATAAAACGTGTTTCCAGACATGTTACTAGCAGAGACTGCTGCTAATGACAGAGAAGGGAAGCGGGTAACAATAACCGTGTATCTAGGTTCAAATCCTGATCCAATGAGGACGGAAATTGAGGTAAATTTTCCATCTTGTTTTTTCACAGAATTATTTTGCTCATTAATTTAAATGTTTTCTCAACAATCTCCATGTTAGGTTCGAGACATTTCCCATGTTAGGTACTTACACACCAGAGGCGAGTGATTTATCAGCGCTGCAATATGCGGCGACAACAAAAGATTCTATCAAAATTTGTCATTGCAAATTTCGCTTTTGGTGTCCAGCATATATATAAATGATCAGGTTATCTCAGAATGTAAATCACTGAGTTTGTCACCATGAAATTCCCCTTTGGTATACAAGGACATTGAAGACTGTCAAATTATCTCCCCTTTATATATTTGTTTTATGATTATTTTGGACAAAACGTGTTAGTCTAGATGTGGTACAAATATTGTGAATTTCCTTACAGCTATCTTTGTTCACCGTACATATAATATAGTTACATAAACCTTTTCACTATTTTTCTTTATAGAAACCCGCAGAGGTTCTTATTGGTTCTTTATCAGTCAGTGGCAAGACAAAATGGGATATCTTGGACAACATTGTCAGAAAAATATTTAAGGTATTATTATTTTGTGAAATTTTGATATTCTATTATAACTACTTTTATATTTCAACATATAAACATAATGTAATTTGCAATGTATACATTTGAGTAAAGTTATAAATTATTATGATAAATAATTTCAACATATAAATATACTGTAATCGGAATTCTATTGAATTTAATATATTATGGTATTCCTTTTCCCTAGGAATATCAAATCATAAATGTTAGTCTTTTTATGTAAACATTTATCAGAGTTCAATTAATTTTCTTTTTAGGAATATGTATTACGGGTGGACCCTGTTACTAATCTAGGCCTAAGTGCTGAAAGTGTCTTTGCCTATCATATTGGAGAAATCGTCAGAACCAAAGGTATCCACCAAGTGTATTATACACCTATTTTTTAATACTAAATTATTTTATCACCGAATACTGTCTTTTCACAGTTCAAAAATGCAAGCAATATCTACAGCAGTAGATATTGTTTGACCCAATTCTTGGTTTATTTGATTGTTTATTTGATTGTTCTACCA
>JAUTBT010078342.1:0-13087 GCA_032361225.1 Lepetodrilus schrolli | reverse complement strand
ATATATTGATAGGTAACCAAATACTATGTGTACTCATATCATGTGAAGTAATGTTGATGGAACGAAATAATATGATTTTGAAATAAATTACAAATGAACGAACTATTTTACAAAAATATAAAAATTCTAAAGTAAACAAATATTTGTATTTGAATGTCATATAGTAGTGGATGTCCATGCTTCATGTGACACAGATGAGTGTTTTGTCTTTACTGCTAGACGGAACTTGCTTTACTTGGGAATCAGCACTGATCAAATGTTGGACAACAATTTGTGTCTATAGTGTGGGAGCGACTTTCATCTGAAAATATGGAATAACTTTGTTTTTCCAAGGTTGGAAATTCGCTCTTGACAGCCTAGAATCTTGTTCTGAAACATTTAGTCTTTCGATATATTTTCATTTATACTGCTGAATAGCTAGACATTCACATCTCTGCAGGAAATCCTGGATCGTATTGAAACAGTGATAAGGATTTAGTGCAATTAGATATTTTACATCCTCTTCTTTCACTATGTATATGTGGAATCTTTCCGACAGACATGCAATGTGCAGTTTGTCATTGGCACTCTCAAATTGGAGAGAACTTCATCTTGAATACAAGGCCATCAGGAAGATATGAAATGCATATCTTATTTTCAAGTATTGAACATTTCTTACTACAGGCCTACCAAAGAAAACTGACATCAGTATAGTTATTTGATTTTTTCCACTTTGTAAAATAGAAATAATTATTTTTATTATATTCCACCGACAGTGCATACATATTTTGAAAATTATAATAATAAATGGTGATGGGAAAGGTCATATAACGTTTTTTTAAAGTAATTATTTTCATTGGTGTATTTATCAATGAGTGAAGTGGTTTACAATTTACTGACCTGCATGTATTCCTACGCGTAACGTTAAAATGTTGATTCACACGTTGATGTTTTCTTCTTATAGAGAAGTATTTAAGCTTGACATTAGATGATAAAGAGATTATGAACCTCGTGTCTTTAGATACCATCTACATTAGGGATTATCCATAAATGCAGGATATAGATGATATCTAAAGACACTCAGTTAATAATCTCTATATTTTCAACCACCCAAGCCAAAATGATCACAGAAAAATCCATAAACCAGGGAATCAAATAACTATGGCCTAATGTAAGAAAATTAATATGTCTACATTCTACATACTACAGAATTCTGTAGTCACTGAAAATGTATGTTTTGCATAATTCAACATAGATCGAGCTTTGTAATACATGTACATAGAATTATACACACATTAGAATTATGTAAAAGCTACATTTTCAGTGGCTATGTAGAATTCTACAGATTTTATGTTGATAATAGACATACAACTGCTTACTGATGTTACTGATGCTATTTTCTTTGGTAGACTTTTATTGGTGAAATTCTATAAAATACAACAGATTTTAATAAAAAGGCAGAACATTTTGAAAATGGGTTACCATAGTTTTATAATAGCTTTCACATTTCTATGCCTGACTAATTGTCATAAGAAATAATAATTCAGAAATGGAATTAACAAAAACATCTTACCTGCTCGTTTGAAATGATTTTTTAAAAATCAACAAATAATTCCTTTTGTTCAGTTGATAAGAATAGAAAATCAACATAAGATTACTTCTTGCTTGTACTTGTAACTATGCCTTGCAGTGCGTTCAAATTATTAAGATACTTAATACTTGATACAGTGATACTTAAATTAGTTGGCATTGCTAGATCAGTTTAATATTAAATTACATATCACTCATGATAAGTTTGGACATATTAGGGCAGTTAATTACAAGTTTTGCCCTTGGTGATTACACAGGATATGGGCAGGCATAGTACTAGTGCTCAGGAAGTCAGAATTTATTTTCAAGTGTAAACTTTCCCCGTGACTGGCACTGACAAAGTAGTTTGTTGATCTTAACATTATTAAAAGTTTAGATGACAAAGCTAAATGGAAGTTAAAACCATGTTTATTATCACGATTACAGGCAATAACTCATAATGTATACTCAAATATTGCTTAATCACGATTACAGGCAATAACTCATAATGTATACTCAAATATTGCTTAGATGACAGCTTAGTTTAAACATATTTTATTAACAATAGAATAGGATTGGGTACAAGTTATGCCAACGTAGGAAAAAACAATTATCATGGATGATTAATACATTTGATCAAAAGGAACAATAAAAACAATCTCTAATGTAAATATTCATGTCAATTTCAGATGACCATATTGTACGTGTTACTAAATGTGTTTCATCTACGAATCATTCATTAAAAATTTTTTCTCCGTATTCTGATGATGATGATGAATTAGTGCTTTACATCATCATCAGAATACGGAGAAAAAAATGTAAAGCGGGAATATTTCACCCATATGCGACGACTCTATTCAATCTAGTCTTGTGTAAAAACATCAGCATCATGTAATTGCCAGTATATGCTTTAAAAAGAAAATCCCCTCCTCCAACATCAGATTTTGCTTGAAATAAATATCTCTAAACCAACAAAAATCCTGCTATCCTTTAAAAGTTTACAGCTCACTCACTCTTGATCATCAGATCTCAAATGTATTTAATCATCATCATTAACATCACATGATTTATCCTGGCTGGCTCCAGTTTACAACATACAATTCTGTACATGTTTTCGTGGTTGGCGACAATTGCAAATACATCAAGTTATCTGTGCCTGTTCTCCATGGGTCATAACAAATGAACAGCTGACGGAGCAGGCATAATTTCAACTTCAGATTAATTCTCGCTTTGATAATTGCATTTTATGATTATGTATAATAATTATATTATTATGAATCATTCTTGAAAATGGCAACATAATTCCAGGTGTGGGTTCCAACTTTTTATACAATCTGGTGATAAAATCAAACCAGACACTGACGTAGACTGTATGTAAATAGTGATTTCATGTCATACCCCTTGTAGTAAATAATCTGTTTGTGAGTGCTCACGGTAATCCAGATAAATGTAAAATAGTGACAAACAAATTTCATGTTTGTTGGGAAAACAACAGCAGTGAGGTACCTTTTTAATTTTATTATTAACTTTGATATATATTTATCTGTTATTGTTCCAAATATTGTACATTTCTTAATTTCTTACAGTACATTTTGAACACGGATCTCATGGAGCGAATTAAACATCAATCAATGTTAATATTAGAGAGGTTTTGCAAACATACTGTTGCAGTTACCATTTACCTTTAGCTTATTGGTATCCAATGGTAATGGTTTGTCATGAAATTTGGCTAAATAATTTTGTTTATTGGTAAAATGTATTTTATCCAAAAAAATATAATATTGGCTGCATCATTCATAGAAAATAATTAAATCTATGACTGCATAAAGAAATCAAGTGGACGCAATAAATTCGTACACTTGGATGGTTATCTAGATCTGGATGAAAATTAAATTGAATTTTGTCACATTACTAATGCATGTGATAATGACTTAGGCAAGTTGATGGTACTAAAATGAACGGCGACTGATGCAACAGGAAGCGAGAAGATTGTAAACATCTTGAATCCCAAGATGGCGTAGATCTATGTATGGTTTGGCATGTCACTTTGACCACCAGTTAAACCAGTTCATCTTTACGCTAGCTCCCAACTAAAGGTGTGAGTATTAACTACAGTATATATACTGCAATATAAAAACAAATATATGTGGAAAAGTAATGGCCTTGTGTGTAGCAGGCTAGATAGCCATAAAAAAACAAACCAGGCAACTACACGTCGGGCGAGTCTCTGACGTCACGTACTGCACACACACTGATGACGTAACCGTATCTGTAATGGTAACCGTTGTGTTGTGAAACCTCTCTTATATAAAGCTAGATTTATATATCCAAAATGTCTCCTGGACCTAATATATTTTGCTGAACTTCTTTATATACATCCACAGTTGTGACAGTATATGTTATATCACTGTGACAGTATTATCAGTATATGTTACATCACTGTGGACCAGCTAGCAATCATACACAGTACATATATTATGCAGAGCATACGGTGCATCAGACCCGATAGTGATACCATGATAACTAGCCAAACAGTGAACATAGTGAAATAAACATTAAAAGCAAAGGGAATGAGTTTTACCACCTTCATCTGAACAGTGGAGTGATCACAAACATAGCAAATTAACTATGCCTCAATATGGATCACCTTTTATCTGGAATAGTGCAATAAGCTATTAACATTTTATAAACTGGTTACCATGCTATCCCATTCCTCTTACACACTTTCTCCCTGGTCGTAAATATTTTATTTCGTTGATTGTTTAGGACATGTTGATAGTTGCTAAGCATAGGGATGTCTTAGCAAGAGGTAAGCATTCCAGTCCGGGGGGGCCTGTTCCACAGAATCATCATGGTGGTATGAGAGTCCTAACGCAATATACACCTACTAGTATACATGGCATATAGGAGCTACTACTCTCATAGTGCTATGATTGTGGATGTGGGATGTAAATAACATTAACAGTGATGTAAAGTGTACATGATGGTGACATATATGGTTCTTCAAACCTTTACCATAAAGGATTAGTCCAGGAAAGAATTTTAAATCACAATGAGATAAAATATCAATCAGTTAAAGGCATACAATCACAGATATTTATGATCGTTTTGGACTAGTTCTTAGCTACAACTGCAAAATACATTCACTTGACATAGGTAGACAAAAGTTCCCAGATTACATATTTTAATTTAATCCATTTAAATTAACAAAAATATGTACCCACATCCAAACTTTGTTAATATTTTTCTCTTTATTCATTTCTTGCTTATTTTGTGCTTGGAGCATGGTTCATGGTTCATACGTGGCTGTGCTATATAATGATAAATATATACTATTATCATGATTATTATTTATTATTATTAGTAGTAGTATTATATGTAACAGTGTCTGATATAAACATCCTCCTATAGGGAATTACAATTATAATGACATAAGTGAAAGGCACAGCCCGAGAGGGAGGCCAATATAATTATTTTTGATTTTCAAAATGAAATTAGTTACTATGGCCAAAAAATCATTAAATATGATACAGATAAAAGCATAAATTACATGTACATATCAATGAGTTTTCAATTACAAGCAGAATAACCAGATTAAAATCCATAATGTTTGAAATATGAAAATGTCATTAGGACAGCACACATAATAAACATTGGAATCGTTAGAGGGTAGGTAGGTGTAATTAATTACAAAATAGATATTTCTATATTAGTAAAAACATGGAGTGAAAGAAAAGCATGCTTGTCAAGTTTTTTAAGTACAATATGCAATACTCTGATTAGTGACCTTTGACCTCTTGCAAAGATGTTCTTCAAGAATCCTGAATTGTGGTTGTCATACACGTAGCTAGGGGTATTTTAACATGGAATCGACAATACTGTAACTGTACTATGTTAATGTTTTGTGTAAAAAATAAAGTTCGCTAGGAAATTTATTTGGATGTGTCTGCGTGTCTGGGTATAGACAGCTACATGCCTGGTTGTAGTAGTGACCATTGATTTGTGGCAATCCATTGCTATTTAAATGAGTTGATTCCATAAAATTACAATCTCAATTGGAAAGTAAGTATTAACGATGTCTGAGAAACATAAATTAAAAAACAACCTAAAACACGATAGAATAAATCAAATATTACCCAACTCTTCCTCTAGGATACTTGATACTTGAGTCCTATTAATATTACTTGGACTCATCTGACATTAAACTGATACATGTATACCATGGTTTTCAAGTAATCTTGTTCAAAATGTTACATACTGTGTGGGTCTATATATAATATCATGTTAAACCTATCATGTGGTAATGAAATAGAGCACATAAAAGGAAATCAACATGTCATATTATACACAATCCACTCCATAAACATATTCAATAACATGATATCATGTAAGGCTGCGAAAGATTCCATCACAAACATTGGCGAACAAATATTCAAAGCAACAGATTGCAAAGAAGTCAAATAAACAAGGCTAAAGCAAAGTTAAGGCTCCATGTGAAATATACAACTGCCAAGAATGTCAACAAATGATATTCTGCCAAAAGACCATTAAGTTTGAAGACAACTTGAAGTTGTATACAATACAGAAATACACATTTATCCTGCAAGGAAGTTAATAAGAAATCGAGGACAATGATCCGATGTATATAGTAGTTCTCCAACCTGCCTGTCGTGGTTACAATATATATATGTATATCGCTCCCACAATGTAATATACGCAGCGCATTAGGGGGAGGGGGGTGGTGTGTTGTGAACACACGAAAATAAGCAGCTGCTTCTTTTGTGAGACGCAAACCGCGGGATTCAAATATACATTATCTGTGCTTGTTCGTAGTTGAGTTGTTTTGGCTAAAGCTAAACGTGACAGTTGATAAGTTGTAGAGGACAGACTTCCCCGTATTTACATATATGACTCCCTACCTAAACAGACCCCCCATCCTACCGGGGATAGAACCCTATCCCCCACCCCCCGAGATAGCTCAACACGCTTACCTCGCCGTTCGTCCTATTTTCTTTGTTCTCTTCATTTATTTCCTTCTTTCCGTTCATGTGAATCATTGTCTGGGTTCCCGATTTTTCTTTCTGTAAAAGAAAATCTTTTGCTGGATCTCTGGAGAATAATTTCAGAAGTTTTTCGTCAATTTGAACCGTTGGTCCATTCACCGAAACTTGAGTTATGGTCTCCGCCATGTTGAATATCGGAAAATCACGCCTCCTCCTTGTCACTCTTCACTGCAGCTGGTAGCGATAGTGTCGCTCAGTCATCAAAATAAGCACGATCCTCAACAGCTTAAAATCACTCACAACTTGAAACGCGCATTCGTTTCCGCAAACCTGCATCCGCTGTCGTTATCAATAGTATGTTCCTTGTCGTGGGTCTTCAGCAAATTCATTTATCCCGTAATGTCAAGATGAAACAATATACCCGGATGCGAACTAACGCCAGCAAAAGGAAAAGCTTGGTGATGTTTTGTTTCCCCAAACGCAGCGTCCCAAACACCTGCCTGTTATTGAATATCGTTCATTGGTCCGTTCAGGAATCGATCTATATCGTTCTAACCGTTCATTTGGAAAGAAAGTATGGGGTAATGAAATTAAAGATTAAGTATCATGCGACGAAATGGACTATTCCGGGTAAGATGCAATCAACATATAAGGGGAGCGTTGTGATTGCGCCGGTTATAAGAACAGGTGACAATGATATCGATTTATCAGGTGCCAAGGCTGTGTCGCGAATAGATTCTGCTATCGCTGTCCACTTCAGTATGACCTTCAAAAGTTAGGTCCTGCTGAAGTGCTAAGGACCGTCGGTATAGGTAGGCTACTGAGATCATTTATGGTAGGCTATGTCTCCTTGTCCAACAGCTGTCTATTTGATTTCTCGGACCTGATATAAATTTAGAACCTTGACGCAGGCCGATAGTTACAGTTGCTGTCGTTATGGATATGCCGCATGTGTGAAAAACTCGTGATACTAAAAGTTGTTTAACTTCGTCATTTGGCGGACGACCGCTATCACTGTGATTCAACTATTTTGCCTTCTGAGCCTGTCCCCGATCTACCGGTTATCGTCATGACTACAAATATATCATGCATGTGATTGAGCTAATTCCACATGATGCCCTGTCATAAATTTAATAGGCTCTTACACCATGTAGTCTGGCTACACTATGAGAACTCAAAATGGAGAGAGATAGAGAGAGAGGGGGGGGGGGGTGTTATATAAAAACATTTTTATACATACATACGCACACACACACACACACACACACACACACACACACACACACACACACATATCATACAATCATCATACATGCATATATGTATGTTTGTTTGAATGTATGTTTGTATGTATGTATGTTTGTATACATAATACAATATAATTTGTTTCACTAGTGCAATAACACAATGGATTTTTATAGTTGTATTCATATGCGATATCAAAGGCTTTTTGCTTCTGCTTGGGACTTAATTTGTCGAATTTAAAGTTAATAGATTTCTTCAATTAAAAATGCATACACATTTATTAATATTTACACATTTACTTGGAACGATATTTTGTCCGCATGCTTTAACCCAGTTCCCAAGACATTTTCCTATAGTGTTTGTAATTGAAAAGCGATATTACAATACTTTCTACAGTTATGTGATACATAGAATCTCACATTCGTGTTCATATATTACTGAATTTATTAGACTCGTTGGCAAACATGATATGCTCGGCAGAGCCTCGCATAATATCAGTTTTGACAACGAGTTTGATAAATTAATTAATATATGACCACTCATGTGAGATCTTCTATGTAATACGACTACTAGTATACGACTATGCTTATATAGAGGCTACTTTTCACAGGCGGGCCCTTTAACTCAAAATATTAGCCATGAACGTAACTAAAATGTGTACAGTATACGTACAGTGAACCAACTGCGCGAATAATATATTAATTATCTATTATATCCAAATATGTAATTTCCTGCATTCTATATAGTATTTACCAACTTCTTTGATTGTATTTATATTAGGCCTATATTCTGCGTTATGGGGCATGCAAGGAAAATCTCGCTCCTATCAACTTCAATTTTGAAAATGGCCGCCAATAAAAGTAGTATTTTGGTCATGTTTTTTCAATGGCTGCCAACCGAAAGCCGTTTCTCACATATCAGCTTACAAGACTCCTACAAGCTTAATTATAATGTCTATACCCACATTTTAAGGGTCAGTGCATCCCGTAAGAACATTTATATATCCAGTGGCTCAAATAAGTAAACAATAAGTCGTTTTGAGGTAACTCAACGGATGCATACCTTGCCGAAAATTACTAGCCTTATTTCCCTCGGATGGTACCAATCAATCAAACTGGCTATTTTTTCTTCTTTATTTTCCACATTTTTTAACAGGTACATGTCACACATTTCCCAGTATACTTGACCATAAAGCATACAATAAAAAATATATTGCCTCAACAATTTATAGTTTGAAGGTATATTATTTTAAAATCGTGGATGGACAAAAAGAAAACACCTCGATCAAGTTGTTAGTGAAAAATGTGTCGTAGTTGTAGTTAGAGAAGGCAGTGTATTTAGATATTTCGTAATAATTTATTATGTTTTGTTTCAAATGTTGAAAGGGTAGTTACCGGTTCTGAAATTACCATATATTTAGTGTTTAGTAAGAAGGATCACTACGTTTAACGAGCTATTGTTTTTTCCCGTTAAAACCTAAAAGTATATGTGAATTATTAATTTCCAGCTTAATATCCTGTGTTTCAAACCACGAGATCAGTTGGTTCCAAATTGTTTTTGTGTGTATGTACATTCACAGAATATATGATAGACAGTTTCTGGAAATTCTCCACACTGTGGTGATTCAACGTATCCATTTTTTTACTGAAAATTATTGTTTGCTAAAATATTATGAATAATTTTTAATTGAAACCACCTTAAATCGGAACTGTCAGTACATTTATTTGACATGAGGTGATACTGATCCCATTGTTTGTCTGAGTATTCAATATTTAATAAATCTTCCAACTGTTCATGACGTTTAATTCTAGTGAACTTTGGATTTAATAATATTTGATAATAATGCTTACTTCCTTTCATATCTCTTCTCAAGCATGAAATATTGTATGGCACAAATGGATTACATATCGGTGAAGAGTTTTTGGAAACCGCACTGATTAATATAGATCTGTATTGCATTGCGAATTCCACGATAAGTGAGGAAATCAGTACGGATTTGATAAACTTTTGAAAATTTCATCGAAAGAGTAAAGTTCACCATTTCCCTTAATAAGATCGTTTATAAACTTCATTCCTCCATCATACCACTTTTCTATTATCAACGGTTTGTCACTAATTTTATTGTCATCATTATACCATAATGACTGGGACAGAATCGGCTCCTCTTTATCTATTCTATTTTTACAAACCTATAAATAAAGTGACCAAGATTCTAAAACATCCTTCCAAAATTTGTTCGAAAATCTTGTCCTGAAATGTGTTATTATAACTTCAGAATCGGATAGACAGAAACGTGTGTAATCAACAGTGTTATAAAACATACGTGTACACTTTGTTCTAGAATTTAGAAGTGTTTTAACCCAGATTATCTTCTGTCCAGTTAGATCGTTTATTTTTGTAACACTAATTCCACCATATTTTGGTGGTAGACTCATAATATCTCGTTTTACTTTGTCTGGTTTATTTTGCCAAACAAATTAAAAATATAGTTTCTATTGTTGCCTTACTTGGACTTTGAATTGCTGAGAAAACGTGATTTAGTTTAGGTAAAGTAAGGATTTGAGAATCATATTGCGCCCGAACGGCGTTAGCATTCTTGCTGACCAATTATTCATTTCAGTGCTAATCTTTTTCAGTTTAGTTTAATTTTATTATATTGTCAAGATTTATATCAAATTCTGTTCCTAGTAGGTTAAATTGTGTCCGAGACCAGTCGAAATTCTACTTTCTACAGAGTTTATATCGTGATCCTTTCTTTGATTCTATCCAGATTAATTAATCTTTTCTGTGTTTACCTTCAAACCTGAAGAACGTGCAAAAAATGGCTAATGGTCTTACCTCTCAGACTTTGCGTTCGAACATGCCCGTTGTCAATATATTTCATACTATCAGACTAAAGAAGTGATGATTGTTAGAAAAGTATATATTTATAAGTGGAAAACACTCGCATCTATGTAAAGCATTTACCAAATAAAATTTAATCTGACGAGTCGCAAAACAAAGATACATATTTTCAACGGAGGCAAAGAGCAACTGTATTTTTAAACAAGTGAATTGGCATTGATTATGCAAAGCGACACGTTCGTGCGACAGTTAAACACGCTACACGCTTTAATATAAAATGAATAACTTATTAGGTATAGTCCCTATCGACCTACACTTCTGCATTTATAACGCTCTGTATTCATGAATTCTGTGCACACACGTGTGATCGCTTATATCCACAGCACAGAATAAACAGTCTATTCCTAAAGTCAATGCATTAATGGCATAATAAGTTTTATCCAGCACATAATGTGGAACTAACACTGAAACATAACGGCTCTTGAAAGCGAAACCCCTCCGTCGGTGTACCAGGCAGCGGTGTGAATGCCAACTACACGTCTAGTGCCGTCCCGGGGAGCTTTCGCTCCGGCAAACAGCAAGGATTTCCTCCACACACAGGACGAAGAAGCTTCTTGTCTGACGACGACCGAGTCTATTACCGCCTCCCTAAAGTCAATTTGTATCTCTCTTGGGACGAGGCCCTCAAGTCAATCACGGGATTCTAGTGTTAGCTACATTCATTATGCACGAAGATCACAATTGCAATCGATCCCCAGTTTCATATGCGAGAATCGCGTATGCCATTGTATGCACCTCTTACCAAAAATATCGACTCCCAAACAATGGGCGGAAAGTGAAATTACTTTGAAATACACGTTTGTTTTAGACATGTGTCGGGTTCTGTTATTGCTGACTCGTCTGAGGGGTTTTACGGCTGTATGATTGCTGACTACTGCTTTCAATTTCACCGTTTGATATAGGGCAATGTTTAATATACTAGTATATATTAATTGGTAGTCTTTGTGAAAGGTTCTCACTTTAAAAAAAAGAAGTGTTACCTCTGTGGACATGTGTGCAATATCGCATAACGTGAACGTTGCTTTATCTACAAATGTGTGCGTGTGAACGTGGCTGTGACATATATCTTAAAGCGTTTTAACAAAGTATTGTTGGACTAAATTTGAACTATATAAACGCAAAATACATTCTATTTTAATTAATTTATGCTAATTTTGAGGTTAAAATAGTGCAAGAGAGAGAGAGAGAGAGAGAGAGAGAGAGAGAGAGAGAGAGAGAGAGAGAGAGAGTATATGTGCTAAGCGTTCACAAGACGACTTATAACAGGAAAGTTCCCTGAGTATTATATATAGGCTAATCTCATTTCAGCCAAGGACAAAGTGGACTTAAACTGATGTATGGCTATGGAAAAAAAAGAAGAGCAAATATGGCAGAAATCTAGGTGGTGTTCCATTCGTTCACCAACATGTTTTAAGACAGATCTGGATCTCGCTTTGCACGTGCTGACGTTCTTTTGTTTTTCATTCCATAATGTATTTACTGAGATAAGCAGGGGAGTCAAAACAGTTAGCAACGTATGCACGGGAAGCCGAAAGGCTCGTTCAGACCTAGGTCGTGCGGCATCCGCAACGGTTAAGCGCACGGTTTCCGTTGCGGCGAAAATGTAGCGGTCCCGCTAAACGGGCCTTAATGCGGGATCTACACGGTAAGTCTGTCTCACGAGACCTGCGTTACATAACTGTCTTAATAGTAATAATGTGAACAGTTATATTGCGCCAAATCCACGCTCGAAAACATACTCATAACGCTACATTATTACCCCGGTCAATGGAACTGTGAGCACTCAATTTCCTTCTCAACCCTCTGGGGAGTATACAACCGAAGCTGCCGTTTAAGTTATCATTCTCATGTTCATCTCATCCTTTCGGGTACCCATTCTTACAATGTAGACGGGTTCTAAGTCTCAATTTCGCACGGACGTGCACGGACGTTTTAGTCGTATGGAAATAGGACGTGTTCTATTTCAATGAGACCGTCTTAGCGAAGACTTAAAGAGACAAGATCATATTTGCAAGTATTTTTTATACATTTAATTTATTTATTTTTCTTCTAGATAATATTAATAGTTAATACAAAATCTGGGGGGAAATCTATCAAAACATTAAGACACTGTATGGCCAATGCACGGACGTCGGAGAAGACACTCAGTCGAGGGAGTCCAACATAGGCCTGTGTCGGATCTGTTTTATGGAACCGTTTAGGCCCTGTATACTGCTCTATCAGAGATAAAACCCAAACGGAGTATTAAGATGTCGTTTATTTCATCATGCACATGTCGATCAAGAGATCAACAGTTAACCTTGTGAGTGCGAGTGAGTTACTGTTTTACGTCACAGCGGGAATCTTTCACCCATACATGACGATGAATTAATTAACTATACAATATG
>JAUTBT010078331.1:1607-13087 GCA_032361225.1 Lepetodrilus schrolli | reverse complement strand
ATATATATATTGGACTCGTATTATTCAGGGTCTTCATGTTTGATACGGCGTAACTCATGCTGTGAGTGAAGGATACTAGAGTTGCAACGTTTCGAGACTAGCAGAGAACTGGATCCACCATTTTACGGCGTTGTATACAGTGATATGGTCCCGAGATTACGAACATTCATGAGTAAGATTTCATGCTGAAACTCACATTTTATTTGGGGATTTGTGAAAAAGGTTGAGCATGAAATCTTACTCAAAAGGTTTTGTCATCTCGGGTCCTGAAGCCAGTACGCAGAGATTCGCCAACGTTTATTTTTGCATGTGTCCTATTTGCATGTACATTGTGCTGTGGAAATGTTGCCCCTTCTTGCATAGGAATTGTCACGTTATTTCAAGCGCAGAAGTGATCTCGTCACGTCTGAAGTAGTAGCCTCGAGGTTTGCATCCGTGCAGGGATAATCTTTGGCCGAAACTATGGCGGATCCATGTCCTATTTCCATACAAGAGTCGTTAAAGATAATGCGGAACGATGATGATACACTGTCTGGTCCCCAGGCAGTAAGTGATTCGGAGACTGCAAACCAGTAATCATGCAATAACAGTAAACCGAATAATGCTGGACCCATTCAAAAGTAAGCTGTCTGACGCGATCATGAGAGGATGCGCTGTCTGTACCGTAGCAATGCAGATATTATCCTTAGTCTGTCAATACCAGTTTCCTGCAACATTCAGCGCTACGCATGTTGCGGGTTTCCTCCTTCCTTAATCTGACAAGACGTGATGTACGTGAAATAATCTTGAAAGCGGCTCTAAATCTCAATTAAAAATACACTAAATAAAATACTAATCTGACTGTCTAGTATCAATTACATCTCTGCAGTTTGGGGAACACCCTGGGGTGAACACCCGCTTTCTTGTGCAGCATTGTCCTGGAGATCTAAATCCATTGACTCCTCTCAGTGCCGTATGTAACGAGGTGCTGGACCTATGTTTTAGACGATGGTGCAATATAGGAACCCTTAAACCCTTCCTTAAAGCGAAAGAGCCGAATTCTGTCCATGTTGTAATGGAAGTACGATTTTTTAAGAACCGCTTTGGTCACAAGAATATAGACCATCATCGACTATATAACTTGGCAACTTTTTGTTTAAATCCAGGTGTTCAGTTTATAAGAAAACAGATGATATGATATACTCTTGAGGCCTTAGCCAGTAAACGACTAGAACCCTGCCAGCAATGAATTACTCTACGGACAGCAGAGTATATTCGCCACATGAACACGTGTGTATGATTAGATAATGGACGTGCATTTAACATCATTGACATTATAGAGTTATTTTATGATTATTAACATGTGTGCTGATCGGGGTGGAATGCCGTGCTTTGTTATAATAACGTTTTCTCGATAGCCTGACCAGGCCTCTTTCCTTATCTTAATTGAATATTTACGTAACATTTTAATCATGCAACTATAGCTTAAAAATAATATTCATTGTCGCATTGTATGCAACGCTAGATATATAGTGTAAAGGTCGTACGGCAATCAATTCATCTTCATTTGTTCTGTTCTACGGTATTATTGAAGTAAAAAAAAGAAGAGATGTACATGCTAGACATTAGATGTATATTTTACAGAAACTCACGATATCGTATTCTACAAATAAATGTTGCCTTATGGAGTTGAATTGTTATCTTTATCAGGTTTGGGGAATCGTCGTCCGCATGTCGAGCGTATAGGCCTTCCTCAAATAACATTTTCTTATGGACCAATTTAATCGTAAATCTCTTCAAAACCAAATGCAAAATTTGAACGGTTCAGGTTGATCAAGGCGTACAATGATAATTCGACAACTATAACAACTACCGTATAGCTAGATGATGGTCTGGCTTCAGTAGAACCTATTAATTTTATTAGAATGTAGTAATAATGTCTATGTGTGCGTTGTCTATGTCTATATTATTCGAATCTAGTCGTTGTATGGTCTTATAAAAGATATGGGGCCGCAGTAGAATTGGTAACCTGCAACATCAATTTTTAATAGACTCTGACGTGCAGCTCTATTTCAGTTTTCAATGTAGGAGATATTTATGTTCTGAGTACGTGAGATATATAGGCCTATTATTTCACATGTCCACAGTTATCACCCTATATATTCTGAGTATGTGAAGTATACAGAACTCATATTGCATACGTCCGATATTTCCCATGGTCTATCCCTCTCCCGTGGCTACTACAGTCTGATGCTAGTCTATATATTGCATGCAAATATGATTACATGATGTAGAATGGGACATTATGAAATCCCAGAGTACCAATTTATATCGAAAAACAAATGCCGAGCTTCTATATCTGTTAAATAGACAATGATTGCCAGTACTTCGACTGAAATATGAAATAAAAACGTTTCCCCCTAAATCGCCGATTACAAATACTAAATTGTTCAAATGTTCTAATAAAATAAAATTCATTTGTAAATGCCATTGTTAGCTTCATCCGAACGTATTTAACATTATACGTTGTTAGGGTATAGTTATTATTGTAATAGTGGTACAGCCCGGATGCCCCTGTTTTTACGACTATACTTAGATACGAATGTTCGTATCTTTGGGAAACGTAGACCAACATTTCCTTTGGTAAACGTACTCTTGCAGATCTAATAATAAAAATCCAGTATGTTTTCATGATAAAAATATGTAACTTACTCTTACATATCTAAAAATAAAAATCCAGTATGTTTTCATGATAAAAATATGTAACGTACTCTTACAGATCTAAAAATAAAAATCTAGTATGTTTTCATGATAAATATATGTAACGTTAATAGTTCTCGTGTGTCTTTCAGCTGTGAAATGAACCCCACGTAGACTTTGTTGTGTATCATCTAGTCTGAATATAGCTTACGAAATATTATATTAAAGATAAACATTAATATAAAGATTCCACTGTCATGGGAAATTAAATACTGGCTTGATTATACAATAATCATTGTCACTCAGTTTTGACTTCCGGTGTATTGTAACTTCCGGTCATTAAATACTGGCTGGAATATACAGTAATCATTGTCACTCAGTTTTGACTTCCGGTGTATTGGAACTTCCGGTGTACGAACACATTTCCGCATGTGTGTTGCATGCATTGTATACAGTACTAAGCGTACTCTTCGAAAGTACGTTACGGAGGAATTTACGATTTTTAATATCAGTGGACAACTGGATCATTGGGATGCAACAGTTCTACCGAAGCTGATGCTATAAAGGTCAAGTGGTCAATGCACCAGATCAGAGGGTCTGGGGGAATACGTGTCTTTTATGAAGCAATCTCCCGCCTGTAGCTAACATATTGACAGCTATATGAGATTTATTCTCCAACGGCCTCGAGCTCTGTGTGTTATACAGCACAAGTGTACTCTCATTATAGGATATTGCAATTTCTACGTAAGGGTGATCGTAAAATCTCATCCGTCTTGCTGAGTCAGTAGCATCTGAGCATCATAATCCCGTCAAACTAATATATAGTTCGTGTTTTCTATGACATTTTTTTCATAAAACAAACCCGGAATACGAGCATTCTGATAGAACAATTTGCATAATGATCCCCCATAGGCATTCAGCTTTATAGAATACGGCTCTCCTATACGGCGTAACTCTAGGGTATTAACTCCAACCCTGGTCATACACTACACTATTGGTATGCTTGACGTTAAAGTTACGTTAGACCTTTATTCTTGTAATCTCACCTCATCATCGACAAAACAAATACCTCGGCTAGATTCTAGTCATCTGGTATACAATGTGATCCGAAGGAGCGAATTTTTGATACCACGTTTCAGAATATAGATGATTCTTGATAACGACTAGAAGGGGAGTTCATCAACGCGGAGTGTAATGCACAGAGTTGAGAGTGGATCTATTTCTCTTTCGGTCGACCTTTTCATTGAATCGGCCACAATCGCGGAGAGTCGGATTAGTCAATTATCACAAACTACCATACACATGATTCAACTGTCCTCTTATTTTTAATAGGATCGATACAAAATATTTGTTAGTGAATATCAATGACACTGAATAGAAGGATTTCATTTCATAGCACGAATTCACCGACCGCTGCCTTCAAAAGAATCGGACAGAATGAGAAAAGCTCTGTACACTTCATGGAGGCTTATTAAACATCACACCACTGCCCACAAAACTGAGAATATTTTCCACAAAGCATGACCTATTGTGGAAGTCGCTGATTGAGTTGATCTCTCGACTGGGTACGGAGCTACTTTCAGGAAATTAGGTTCACAAAAATGCAAATACACGTTGATTTAGTCGACCGGTGCTTGTTCTACACACGGAATTCGTTGGAGGGAAGCATGGCCAGAATAAATAGCCGTGTCTCTTTGGTGGAACCCCGCGTGATGGAAGGGCGAGATATATTATGTAATTATAACCGTTGCAAGAACTACAATCGGAGGATATTTACCCAGTTTCTGAGCCTCGTGTGATGGCTCTTCTATATGCAAGTACTTTGAAGTGTGTAAGATAAGACAGCAGATGGCTTCATTGACATATTGGATTCATTCGTATATCCGGAGATGTCTTCTTAGCATGTTTTGCATAATTTGATTGCATTGGAATTCAAAATCGAATGGATAGTCATGATTTGTGACCTGGTGTATATATTTTCACTAGCATGACCTTTTGTATCTTAAACAATTGTCAGCGATGTTCTTCTTGAAAAGCAGTGTTTGTGGATGCACAATGCACTATTGACATCTGTTAATAAAATATATCATTCAAATAATATGACTCAATATTCGTGTTGCGTACGCTAGAGTTGCGGCTCTCCCATCAGAATGTTCAACGAGGAATCGTTTTCAGGTTAGAGCATCGATGGAAATAAAAGACCGTAACCCTTTACTCATTAGAGTGCGCCGGTGACGTCATCGAGCTTACCACCTACAGTGTTTCTGTAGCTGCGTCATTTTTAGCACTTGCAAACGTATAACAGCATTCTAGCGGTCACTCTAAATTTGTATCATGCAAATACAAAAGGTCACGTATTTGAAATGCGTGCGGTGAACTGATCTATCAGTCACTAGGCCTTAATTAACAGAGGTGAACAATTCAACTGATCAGACATCGGGCCTTAAAACTCGACGATTTACGTTCTGATATAGAATTTTATCATTTATCTATATGCTTGCACACTAAAAGCGAAATTCGCAAGGTTTATCGCCACGACAAATTCCGATAGAATCGGTTAGTACCGTATCTATATTTTGTTTCGCCGCTGATTGTCGCTGTATGAGGACTTTCAGAGGCAACTGGTTTTCCCGTATAGAAGCGCACGTAAATACTCTGTATAGAACAAAGCAACTTAGCACATACATATAGACTGGTAACCCAGATGTTTTAGCTTATATAGTGGGAATTGCCTTAATATTAATTGTGTGACTGATAATATTTATGCCAGGCGTTTGCACATGTACTAGTATGTCATTAGCAGAAGCCAGATCTTGTTTCTCCCTCTCAATGCATGGCTTAGTCTAAATCGGAACATACTGTAATTGATCTTGTGTAGTCGTTACGTAATGTAACACGGTCTATTTGATGTGCATTTGAGGAGATCGGAGACAGAGTAGAATATGGTTATTAAACTAATATTCACATACAGTTAGCAAATGACTGTGAACAAGCCAGCAATGTGTGCTTCTATGTAGACCATGAACATGCCTATATCACAGAATCTTCTAAGCTAATTCCCTGGCATACAAATACTTCATAAAAGTACTGCACGCTCGAGCTTTCGGTACAAACTGCATCTCTTCTGGTTTATCCACTGTAGCAGGACCATTGCCCTTTCCTGGCTCATAATCGATTTATCAATTATGCCACAAACTATTGACGTCAAAACGAGGCATACATCCATCAATACAAACACAGTTTGAGTTTTGATCCAATAACGAATAGAAATACGTGAGCAGCTATTGTACAAGACAATCTGCAGCATACATCCTTGACGTAGCATCGTGCTGTGTGGTCGTTACAGATCCAAATACATTGAATACAGAGTACAACGAAGAGGTATGTTCTGAATGGGCCCACGGATTTGTGTGTGTACAAACAAACATATACATTCTAAAGCGTAAATACATTTATCATAAACCAGCTCATGGTATTCGTCACGAAACATCACCCAGCCGTGTAATAAGACGTTGGATGGAAAAGTACACAATGCACGTGGCTGGGTTTACTGTTTTGCATTGCAGAGAATGAAGGAAAGCTAGAGACAACCTCACTAGGTCATTTTCTACAAGATAATTCTTGCAAACTGAAAAGAGAATACATTTATAATATTTCATGTTTTAGAATAGAATTTTAAAACAAATTACATTGTAATTGTACTGAGATAAGTGAATATTATGACTCGAGGAAGCTTACCAAAATGTTGAGGACTTCGTGAATGTCTTGGTGTTTAACCATCTCCCTGCTGGAGGCAACAGGAGATGTCTTAAAGAGCAGTGCCTGTGTCTAATCTAGCGGGGAAATACATTTCTAAAATAAGAACTATTTGTGACTATATTATTCTTTAAATACCTAATTAAATTAATTGCACGTACATGTAATTTAACATAAAATATTTATCTATGTAAAATATTTTCATGTAAATTTCTTGTCGATAAAGGGTCGCCAATGTGTTAATTATGCGGGTGTTTATCGCGAATGCATTTCTCGGATGTTCCAAACATGAATAATAACTAGTCAGCCATGTCCATAAGTAATAATAAGCATGTTTTGTTTTCTTTTTCAGAAATCTAGTATTCACATTAGATTGATCGTAGCGCAGATGCTATACTAATATTTATGTATCTTTTAATATAACTGAATTTGTTTTGTTTACTAATACTTCAATACTCGACAAACAGGTGAGATGAACCAAAGTATATAACGTATAATGTATGCATATACATACACACGCACACCCTATTTAGAATGAACATAAAAACGGTCATTTATGTATGTACATAGATGTGGACGAAGATCCATCACTTGACCTGTTTATCTGTTACAGGCAATAAAACTGACCAGTTTCAAAAACAAACATACAACACCTGTACTTTTTTTTATATTTTTATCTAAACGGATCTATATGTTAATACTGGTAGCCGAAGATATGTTTTCCCGGTTAGCCCCGGGCACTGATGGCACAGAGGAGCTATGGTTGCCTGTCGGTTGAATGACACAGGTGAGGTGGCGGTACTTTGATGAGACAAGATGGTGGCAGGCTGATACTGCACGTGCGTTGTGTGTCGCGATTGATAGGACATCGCTGTGAAGAGTATTCCGATAACTGTTTCATATCTCTTTAAGTATTTGTATAATATCCGGAACACAGGTGGAGGTGTTATTGCTATGCCCCCGGGGGAAGATACAAAATAGAAAGCTATTTACTGCGGATAACGTATATACGCACTTTCATATTGTCTTACAACATACACAGGGACCAATCTATCACTATTCCTACACCTATGGGTGTCAATACAATGTTTATTGACAGTACATAATAAAACATTAGCACTGGAATAGTGGCATGCCTTTAATATATACTGTAAATCAGGAAATTAATGCGTCACTAATTTAATGCGACCTCAAGCTTTTGGACAAAAATGCGACAATTAAATGCGATCGACCAGGCTTCTATTCATGTTTTTTTCCCGGACGTACATTTCATTACATTTATTACATTTATATTCCTTCATTGAACGGCAACAAAACGGCATTGTAACACAAATGGGAATGCAACTGGCATACGTTCCAATGGTAGTCTTGGCATAAATCGAGATTTATATCATTTGCCACAGTAAAACTATGATATGGCGTAAGTTCGGATTTACCCCCGGACTACAGTACAAGACTGTCGTGAAACTTTGTCAAGGAAAGTTTAGTTGCATTTGTACGTATACTCTGAACGGAAATATTTGAAGGCAGATGTTGAACATGTAATCACATGCTATCCAGAAGTCGCACAGACACCTGCAACCCGAACATATCTGCTTAAGCTTGTGTCTGGACAAATTAGTCAAAACTAAATTTGGTAGGCATAAAAACGTAGTGTGCCTAGCTTTGAAGTTATATAGCTGCTCATTTCAAGGAAATCTATCACATTGAACCCGACCTCTGTAATACAGTCATACAAAGGTAGGGATTCGTGTGAGGCATGAATTTCCTAGAGTTAACCCGACTCCAATGTCATCGCATTTGATCTTTAATAGACGCCCGTCTCACTCCTCTGAATTAATTACCAGTGCCTCTACGTCTATAACATTGGCGATCCCTTTCCTTTTGTGTAGGAACGTACGGGCGTTAGATGAACCATTCTTTCTTCGGGACAGGGAGAGTTCAGTATTGGCGAATGCAACGTAAAGTGTGAAGAAATTAAATGAAATTCAGTAAACAACGACAGGATTGGGCCTACTTGTTGTTCTGACAACAATTTTGATTGTCGTAGAATGTTGTGCATTTATTTGATGATTTAGTCAATGTTTGGTTTTTAAATGGCTGGAAGAATGGACCTAGAATTTGACTGAAGATGAAAGTGACCTGAGATGAGGTGACCAAAGATGAAAGTGACCTCCATTGAAGTGACCGTAAAGGTGTATATGGAGGTTAATTAATCAGTTGAGATGACCTTGACCCGATACGACTTCTGAACCGATGGCGAGGTCAAGCTTCAATCCAGTCAACAAAATCTGCCGACAAATTATGCTAGGATATTTATACACAATTAAACATGTATTCTTTATCAACATTCAGCGCTACGGATGTTGCGGGTTTCCTCCTGCCCTAAACTGACAAGTCGTGATATAAGTGAAAGGATCTTGAAAGCGACTTAAAACCACAATAATTTTTTTATATATATATATATATATTCTTTAAGATATCAGACTGGACTATATACATCCCACGTTGTTGGCGACTTTTGGTGACTTTATAATAGTAGTCTGACATCAGTGCACTCATTATGACGTTACAGTAACAAAAACAGACATTAATAATATTCTTCTTTATCCATGAAATGGTGAGAATATAGAGGTTGAGGATATGATATGAATGATCATATATTACTGAATTTATTAAACGAGTTGGCAGAACAGATATGCGAGGCTTTGCCGTGCATAATGTCATATTTGCTAACGAGTTTAATAAATTCAGTAATATATGAACACGAATGTAAGATTCTATTTATCACATAACTGTAGAAACTACTAGTGATTTTTAGTCACAAGCATTATATAGGAAAATATATTGGGAACTTGGGAACGCAGACAAAATTATAGTTCCAAGTAGATATGTAAATATTAATAAATGTGTTTGCATATTTAAGTGAAGAAATCTTTTAACTATATTCGACAAATAAAGTCCCCAAATGAAGCTCTAAAAGAGGTCCAAAAAAAGTGATTTCGCGTATGAATCCAATTATAATAATCTATTGTGTTATAGCACTAGTGAACATATTTATATTTATAGCATGGGGTTATTACACTCTCAGACTCTATCATGTGATAAAATACAATATTTTGTTGAGTGTTGGAAACTACCTCTCGATATTATTTCTCTCTCTGTCTCCCTATCTCTAAATGATTTGATATTAAAGAAGGCTTGTTCATTGGATCCAAATAAAACAGGAGGGTACATGCAGGTTTTTGGTGATGCAGCGTCATCCGTCGTAGTCATCATCATCATTCGATATGTTCTAAATGCACGGCGCCAACATTTTCAATATAATGTTACCACATGGTTAGTACATTTACCTAATATTTGACCAGCCACATTTAACCACCTATACGCAAGCACGGATGTGTGTGTGAGAGAGAGAGAACTGTGTACACAGACACTGACACATCCATATGTAACATTATGCGTCAAGATTGATACGCAAAGCACGAGCACGTTGTGCAACTCAATGCAGGTAAGTTGGAATTTTATCCGACCAATGACAGGCGAACCAGGCGCGATACGAACTCTGACTTTTTCGTCAATGTTTTCCCTACACTTAACGGTGCTATTTTCCCTATATGTTTTCTGTTTACGCTGTCTACGGGTTGGTTTGTCCACCTGCTACCACACGTCACTCTAGCCGAGATTTAGACAAAAGTCAACAAAATTATAATTAGACAACGATTCATTACTTTCCTCATGTTGACGCTTCGCGTGTTTACGACTCGCGGAGTCGGCTGAACAAGAAATGAATACTTCGTTATGATAAATTGCTTTCCTAGTAAATGTTGATTCATCGACAGCTAAGACGGATACATATAGATGCAAATGTCGGCAGATTTACTATATAGTTCCCGTGGATGACGAAGTAGTCGCAGTTAATCGTGGTAGTCGAACACGGAGGAACACATCCCAGTGTATTCCAGCTTGTCCACACATACCTACAATGACACGTCCTGAAGAATGGCAAGAGTCACAGCTGACCCCTGACGAACTGGGAGACGTTGACTAACGCCTGTTCTCCTATACCTGCTCTGGGATAGACGGATACAACCCCCAGTGTATCATGGTTCAGTAATCACCGAGTCAAGACAGCTGATTGCCTGTATCGCTCGTTATTTAAAACATATTTAATTCCCTCACTTAACTTCGAGGTAAAGTTTTTTTTTTAAATAGGGACGAAGTGAGCTTCAACCATATTGCATGTGTGAATGCTTAAAAATAACTCCAGCGTTAGGAAATATGTCTAATCTAACTCCTGCCATAACTTGGAACCGCGTAATAAATTGGATATTTTATGTTGTGTGATTCTTTCTGTCGGCCAATCTTATCTGTCCCCCGTGGAGCGCTGTACAATTTTGTTTCATCACACGACTGAGGATAGTGTGATAGTCTTGATGGTGCCGAGGTGTTTTCACGACTTATTGCAAAAGTGAAACCTTATCTACAAACGTGCGTAGTTCTGAGAGAAACAAATGTTTCTATATCTACACCCATCCTATGACCCCGCGTGTTAATTAATTAGAAACACTAACTATATATCCCCCACGTGTGGTTAGCTGGCACCCGTCGTACGTATCGCAGTTACTGACAACATCAGTCGGAAAACCAAATAAAACGCTCAAGGTGGACGCACTTATTTATAACCAAGAACGCTGTGTGTATATTTCCAATAGTCCCTCTTCGCCAGAATCAACAAATAATTATAACCCAGCACGTGCATTGAAAGGCTGGTACCACTGATGACTACCAGCACACGGAGGGGTAATTACGTCATGCATTTCAGGATGTGCTTCAAATGTGTTATTAATTTCTATACTGGTTCAATTTGGTACATCCTTTATTACAAACCTTCTTTGAGTGCAGATGGCTGATGTGCAGTCCAGACGTAACTGGGAGGTTGTAGGGTGAAGCTAGACCATGATGTCTGGTTGTAGGGTGAAGCTAGACCATGATGTCTGGTTGTAGGGTGAAGCTAGACCATGATGTCTGGTTGTAGGGTGAAG
>JAUTBT010078320.1:0-13090 GCA_032361225.1 Lepetodrilus schrolli | reverse complement strand
TAGGGCAACACGTGGCCTCAGACATCGTGAGTAGACTTTTGTTTATCAAGGTTAACAAGATTAGTTGAGAAGAAATGTCCATGAGTCGGATTCATCGACAGGAAATACATTCTCAAGCTAATTAAATGATTGTTTGATAGATAAACACTAGTAACAATGAAATAGTAGACATACATTATTAGATTGCTTAATTTATGTGCGCCATTGCACATGTTGGGAATGGTACATAACCAGAATCTACTGGGTTTTGGTCCGGCCAATAGAACAACTGGACACTTGGCGCTCCATTCCCATACCCCAACCCTTCTCCCATACCCCAACCCTTCTCCCATTCTCCCCTCCATAAGTCCCACTCCCTATGCCGCAATATAACTTCTAGGCACCCAGGCCGCCTCCCGCCAAGCGAACAACTGGACACTTCTTAATATTAGTATTCTTAATAATACCGGATATCCTGTATCATTCAAAGGTCCTTACACTCCAGAGGAGAGCTACAACACAAAGATAGGAACTGATTCTAACGAAATGTGTCGTTGCGATTTTTCGCTTTTTGTGTGTAAGCATATAGATACATGATAAAGTTCTATCTCAGAACGTAAATCGCCGAGTTTGTCGCCGAGAAATTCTCCGCTGGTGTGCACGGACCTTAATGCTTACAATGCTGACTAAACGCCATACTTTCCTACAGCAGCCAATTAGTGCCTGATCCAGCAGGGAGAGGGTTAAACAGTAGCAAAGGAACTTTCAGTGTAGCTATTAATCTGTGTCGTGTCTGTGGTAATGTGTAATTAATAAACTCGTATAATCAACTGCTATAGATTGCAGACACCAGGATGAGATTCTTAGTGTAGCAATGACAATGTGAATATTCACGGACAAGACGTGACTGACCTGATCGTAGGAGGATACTGCACACCTTCTGACGTTTGACCTTCGTGTCTCATTCCATTAACTTTATACCGGATATTGGTATTCAAATTGGAAGACTATTTCGGGATCAATGTTTAATTTCGCTTTAACTGACCCCTTCTTTAGACACGTTTTATGCTCCAGAACTTTTTATCGTCTATAATTAAGTTATCATTGATATATAAAGTTTGAATACCATTGACATGAACTAATTTGTATTGGACAATATGTGTGGAGAGGAAACGCAAGCAATCGTCTGATCATTTGGCGCGAGTCCATTGAATACTTTGTCAACATAATCCGGTTTGCAGTTTAGCTGTTGTCATCATATTTGTTAAACGATTACAAGAAACTCGGTTTTGAAGCTTTATACGAGGTCATTCCAACAAAAAGAGCACCTGTCAATTCAGGCGTTAACCGAGATATGTGGGCGGTATAGGGACCACGATACAAACTAAAAAGTCATGTTGTAGAGGACATCAGCCATGTGTCTTGTCCCGGGTTAGCCCTAGATGGCGCTGCAACGTGTGTTAGGCTGTTTAATAGGCTGCGATCTATAGAAGTAGTATACAGACATTCTGAGTTGGCTTGATGTCTAATTACATAAATATATTGTGCATTATATAGTGAAAAGCATCGCCTTCGTTTTTTGTCATTACCACAGCAGAAGAATTCCTCGTTATATGGTGGTGGTAGGTTAACATGCAAGGTTTCACATAACTAGCATCATCCGGAAACTCAACAAGGGAAAGATTTCAGGCCTGCGTTTCGCGAAAGGGTCGTATCGGTAGTCAGGGCGTAAATTGGAGGTTTAATGCCATTTCCTGATACATGTATAGTAAAAAGCATGGCATGCGCCCTGCTTTACGCCCGGACTATGGTACGACCATTTTGTGAGACACAGACCTGATGTTGCCTATGGGCACCAAACTAAGACAAACACGCTAATATTATTGCCATTGCAAACTGACGAAGCCGTATAATGTAATCAACACATCCCACGCAGGGCTGGGAATGCCAGGAGGTTAAGTTATTGACTCTGATTTTCGCTTCATTACTTACCAATGATCTGGCGAAGATCGAAGAAGTGTTTGTATTTATGTTCCATTACGTTCCGTTACTAGCTCCAGAGACCGACCATACGTTCACAATTTTGGGAGGTTCCTAGAAAAGAAGACATATCTAAAGACGCTGTATATAAAATTACATTGTTGTATATAGAGGATCTCACAGAGTGGTGGTATAATACTGAATTTATTAAACGAGTTCGCAAAACTGCTAATTGCTAATGGGTTAAAAAAAATCAGTAATATATGAACACCAATGTGAGATTCTATTTATCACACAACTGTCGACACAATTCTAATATCGTTTTTCAGTCACAAACACTATCATAGGCAAACATCTTGGCAACTCGGTTAAAGCACGCGAACCAAATATAGTTCCAAGTAGGTGTGTAAATATTAATACATGTATTTGCATATTTAATTAAAGAATTCTTTAAACTTTATATTCGACAAATTAAGTCACAAGAAGCTCTAAAAGAGGTCCAAAAAGACTTTGATACCGCGTATGAATACAATTATAAAAATCTATTGTGTTATTGCACTAGTGAAAATATCTATCTTTATAGCATGGGTTTATTGCACTCCCAAACTCCTATGTTATGTGATAAATAGATGTACATGACGCGCAGTACCTGCGACACAATCCTAGGTAAGTTACGTATCAATTCCTCATCGTAGGACAAATACAATGCATTTCGATTTAACTGCGAGACATACAAGGAAAAGAAGTAGTAATAATGATAATGATAATGATAATAATATGATAATGATAATAATGATAATGATAATAATATGATAATGATAATAATAATAATAGTAATGATAATAATGATGATAACGATAACGATAACGATAATGATAATGATAATGATAATGATAATGATAATGATAATGACAATGATAATGATAATGATAATGATAATGATAATGATAATAATATATCATTATTATCACGGGGGAAAATTGGTTACATTCTAAAAGGCCTCGGTAAAAGAAAATGGATACATATAATAAATAAATAACAACATAATTTATACAACACATAACTTAGTAACAAAGGATATTTTTAAAATTAAAAAATAGCACATAAAATAGAATACATTTCAATGATCAAATTTAGTAGTGCAAACTTAGTAACAGTTGACATTTACAATCGCACATCGCCGTTATTGGCAGCAGTGGACAACAACATGGAGTTTCTATGGCGATGAAGTTCAGCGGTAGAGCACCCATACTTAGTACACCATCTGTCTTTCCTTTACTATCATATACACAAACTTATTACTATGTGTCCACCAATGCCCCCCCTCTCTCTCTCCCCTCTTTCTCTTGGTGTTATTGGACTTTATGAGAACCATACGCACTCATGAGGTATCCGTGCTTTCAGAAGGATTCCATTTTAACGCTTCCATGGGTATGCAGAATACTAGTATACATTCACCAATATTCCGTATGCGAATACCTTTTTGATTTGAGTATGACCGTTTGTTTTAATTTGCATATTGATACGAACTTTTTCACATTATCGAAAATTAATAGTACCATAATTACTAGAACGTATTTACAACTACTATGCATTTTGATTGCAAACACACATTATGGCAAAGTCTATTCATTTAGAAGAGTAAATACTATGCATTTAGACACTATGATTTAATTAATACGAGGACCATACATATAAATGGTCACTTCCTTAAAATGACCATGGACATATGAAGCTTTTATATTTGTATATACATCATAAACTTTCCTGCATATTTTGGAAAACATATAAATTAATGATTGGATGCCATCTGGAAATTAATTTTTCTTGTGGCTATTTTATTAGTACAGATAGGTCAACTTTTAATAAACCAGATTTATCGAGGTGTTAAAACATTCAAATAAAACACTCATAAAATATTACAGTATGCGGGTTAGTTCACATTGTAACTAGTGGAAAATACTGCAATGAAAAATTAAATTGCATTGAAGATGTGAAGTCCAGTATATACAAGATGAATTTGTTTACTGAAAGATCAATATAGTATAAGTATTATCGTCTAACAGAGCTGTTCGTGCACTAGAATTATTTAAACGTTTTACGTAAATGAAATTGGTGTTTAGAGCCGCTTTCAAGATGCTTACGCTTTTCAATTTATGGTAGGAGGAAACCCACAACATCCGTAGCGCTGAATGTTGCAGTAAACCTGCGATCATCGGCTGGTACTGACAGACAATGGATGATAAATGCATTGCCACGGTATATTATTAAGTTCCGACAAAGTTGCTATTTTACCCTACGAGCTATTGGAAGAACATGGGCGAAGACAAATGCATGTATTATATAACGATTCATCGCGTGTAATACACGATATACTAGATATACCTTTAATTTCCACACGTTCAACGCGATAATTCCCGAGTATTATTAGTACGCACGTATTTTCTTTAATCACGTAATATTTGACAGGCTTGTCCACGTTGTTCAGTGCAAATTAGAACGCGCACGAGAGTGATTAGTATCACTTGATCAACAACATTATGTAACGTAATGCGCAGACACTCCATTGTTTGAAGTTGAACGTGTGAAATCTAAAGGTAGCTACTCTGCTATAGTTCCCGTTGGCTGTTTCGCTATATCGGGCGACCCGTTCGTCGGTATCCGTCTTCAAAATATAAGGTAGCGCTGCACAGTAAAACATACGTTTTCTGTTTAATCAAATGCGACGGACAAACGATTCTACTTTATTATTAAGTTTAAATTTGGTTTTAGAGCCGCTTTCAAGATTCTTTCACTTACATCACGGCTTTTCAGTTTAGGGCAGCAGTACACCCGCAACATCCGTAGCGTTGAATTCTGCAGTATACCTGCGAGCACCGGCTGTTGACAAGCCTTTTGGATAATAAGCTAGCCAATCCTGTCACTATAAGGGATGGATACAGTTACCAGGATGATAACTGCATTGCCACGGTACAGACACTGCATCGATTCTACTCAATGAGCTATTAATAGAAATTGAGCGATGAAAGATACATACCTGTTGACAACACATATATATATAATGGTGCCACCAACGCTATAGATTTAATTTGGCCATACACGCAAAGCAAAACGACTAGATGTTTAATGTACCAGGTCACGAAGAAAATCGTATTAAATATTCAGATACCAAAATGTTGCCCACTTGAAACATTAAGTTACGAACCAAAGTTCATTTGATGATGATTATTATTATTATTATTATTAAGATGATGATGATGATTATTATTATTAGTAGTAGCAGCAGCAGTAGTAGAATAAGATGAATAGATAATCTCACCCGTGTCTTTCATGATATCAAACATATCAACGCAAATTGTAAAAGTAACATAAATCCGAAGCTTTGCCAATGCGTTGATTGTTCTACCATTGCTAGAACAATTAAAGTTGAACTCTACTGGCGATACTTACTGTGGAAGCCAGTATTGGGCGATAGATTCTTATTTTAGGATAACAATAATCTGAAATTAAACACTCACATTGAATTTCATTAAACGATAGTGACCAGGCAACAACCATTATCAATAACACCTCATATACTTACATTCACTCAAAAGTTCCAATTAAATATCTAGTAATCAAAATAAAGATTAAAGAATAGATATTAAATGTTTAGTTCAAATGTCTGTTGACCAAAGGGTTCACGTAGCTGGGAAATAAAGTCTGATGAAACCCATGTAAAACCCGGTATAGTAACACTCTGTTAGTATAGCTGAGAAACCGGTAGTGTCAGATATTCCGTACGGTCAATTATATATACCTGTATAGATAAGAACCAGCATCAATAGAACCTAACGTTGTTACGACCTACTGCTATCTCTCTCTCTCTCTCTCTCTCTCTTTCTCTCTCTCTGTGTGTCGTTCTCTCTGTTGTTCTCTCTCTGTCTTTCTCTGTCGTTCTCTCTCTCTATCTATATCTCTCTCTTTCTCTCCCTGTGTCGTTCTCTCTCTGTCGTTCTCTCTCTGTCGTTCTCTCTCTGTCGTTCTCTCTGTCGTTCTCTCTCTGTCGTTCTATCTGTCGTTCTCTCTCTCTCTCTCTCTCTCTCTCTCTCTCTCTCTCCCTCTCTTTCTCTCTCCCCCCTTCGCGTAGATGGCCAGTTAACGGTCGCTTCACTATCTCAATGTCGGTAATCGTGGGTGACCATAATAGCATTGATAGTTATTAACCCAGCAGGGAGAGGTAAATATAAGCACGTTTCACAGACGTAGTACTGAATACTTAAATACAGCAACCACCCAAAGATTTCAGATTGTGATTAAAGCTAATTACAATTAACCCAATTTTCTCTCTTTGTATTTGATTTCATTAGCACATATTTAGGCATACCAAAGAAAACAATATTTAAAAAAAATAGTAATACAAATAAAATCATTACGAACAATAGCGAACTCAGATAACAGGAAAGTTTATCCAATACCATCTTAGCATGTTTTGGAAACCATTGCACATATACGTGACTCTTAATGAATTAACGATCTATTTTTGCCTACCAGATTTATAAATAGGATCAGCATTATCTAGACAAATGAGCACCCCCGATCTAGTGGGTTGATAATTTCCGACGAATGTTCAGAGAGATAATAATAATAACAATAATAATAATAATGATAATGATATTAATATTTATCACATAACATAGGAGTTTTTGAGTGCAATAAACCCATGGTATAAATATAAATATTTTCACCAGTGCAATAAGACGATCAAAGTATTTTTGGACTTCTTTTAGAGCTTCTTCATTGGACTTAATCTGTCGAATATAAAGTAAAAAGATTTATTATAACACATTTATTAATATTTACACATTTACTTAGTACGATATTTTGTCCGCGTGCTTTAACCCAGTTCCCAAGACATTTGGCTACATATAGTGTTTGTGACTGAAAATCGATATTGCAATAGTTTCTGCAGTTTATCACAGTTAGAATCTCACATTCGTGTTAATATATTAGTGAATTTATTAAACTCGTTGGCAAAAATGATATTATGCTTGACAGAGCCTCGCATAATATAAGTTTTTCCAACTCGTTTAATACATTCAGTATTATATGACTACTCATGTGAGATCCTCTATTTATTGACCACTAATATCCAAGCTAGAAAGCCAGCTGATATCACTACATCATTACTACACCCATCAATGGATCATTGTTCCCTCGCTTTCCTTCTCAGCCCCAACTCAGGCTGTCGTTTCAGATGCTAAAAGGTTAACATTCACGTTTCCATCTACTTCTACCGGGCACCCATTCCCCGCTGGGTGAACAGGTGTGTTTGTAAACGAAGCCACTAATTGCCCAAGGTGACAAGAAAGAGTGTGAGGCAGGAAACAATTCTAGATACGCTCAGGTTCTCGGTCACCCATCACGTACTAGCCGAGACAGATAGTCAACTTCCAATCTGAGCGGTTTCCCTGCAGTACATGAAACTATGTTGAAATAGATATCAAATGAAGAAATTCATGACACAACTCTAGACTGAAATACGTCTCTTTGTGTTCCTCATACACCTTAGTAAAAGAAAAAGTTTTATACCAGACTGAAATATAGTGCAAATGCCATTCTTGAGCCTAACATTCAAAGTGGCTGCCCAAATCATATCATATTATTAGGCCATGCAGACAGCGCAGAATAATTATTTTTATGTCTAAAACTAGGTACATGAGCTGAAAGAATATAGCCCTTAATTCGTTTATGATTTGTTTCATGTAATTCTGGCCGGAGGTCAAGATGGTCGCCAAATTGTTGTCGGTTACTGTCATTTTACATATCTGGACAACATTTAAGGTTGATTTTGATGTCCAACACCTGGTTAATAGGTTGTTATTTGGTATAAGACTGTTCAGTAGTATCTACAAGAAAAACTTGTTCCGAATAAATAGATTTATCTTCATCATTCCAAACGAAGTTGTCTCCATGGTAACATGTGTACAATTAGAAAGGGCATGTAAAACAGTAAATAGACCATATCTCACTCAGTCCTTTTTAGATAGAGATACAGAATAGGTATCATAATGGACATTATGCATGGTGCATTAGTATTGAATATGCCGTATCTTAAGCGTGGCGTTTGCATATTTTTTAATTTAATATACTTTTAAACTTGCAAAATAATCTATAATTGTTAATTTTCAAATTCTGTGGAAAGTTGGAGAAAGATGTTCAAAACCAAAAACAATATACCAACGTGTTCTAAAAGCAGGGAAAATTATCGTCATACCAAAGGTATTATTTAAAAAATAAGTAACCTGGCACTAGAAAGGTTTCCGTGGCAGCGTAGAAAATAGACATAAAAATAAACTTATCTCATTCAGAATTTGAGAACATGGAATTGGTGGCGAAATGGAGCATGTATTGTGCAGTAGTATCTTCATTATATAATCTATTTATTAATAATTCTTTACATAAATGGAACATTTCGCAAAATAATATCCATTATTGTCTACTTTCAAACTTTGTAGTAGTTATGGGATAGCTATTTTCAGAATGGTATATTCTGTATATACCTGCATGGACGCTGCTTCTTTACGACTGAAAGAAAAGACGCTAAAAGATGCTTACAGATCTTGTATTGACCATTGTGACTAACTAGTAACACTGAAAACGCTAAACATTTTGTGCGTATGCATGTGTGTATGTGTGATGACACCTTATAGGGATTGGCACTGTAGATGAGCGGTTTGATTTTAAGACGGATTCCTATTTGTTCCACATTAACTGTATCATCTATGTCTTCTCGTATGAAATTATATGTTCTTTAACAATTATTCCGTAAATTACGATTCCAAATAGACGGTAATGCGAAAGCAGGTATACATGGATATTAGCAATAAATGCTTGATCTTTGTCAGAAGAGGAATGGGCAAACATTGGTGAGACTGTTCTAGAAAGTATTCATGGAGACGTGGTAGATCTAATTTTCGATGATAGTTTTGTACGACGTGTACAGCTGTAATGACAGTTGAGAACAATGACTAGGTGAACATCATCATATGAATTGCAAACGAGTATTTGGACAAATCAGAGATCTACAGATCTGTTGTCTTGAAGCAAACTATCCCTGTGATTACATTATTGTTCCTTATAAGGATTATTGCAAGTGAACCATGGTCAATCTTGGAACAGCATCGTCAGCAACAAGGCAGCAGTATCTTCACCACCATCAGAAATTTGGCAGTATTTATGTGGTACACGTTGCTCTTCGTTCACAAATAGGAATCCGTCTTAAAATCAAACCGCTCATCTACACTGGCAATCCCTATAAGGCAAGTTCAGGGACTTGAAGTTTGGACTTCATTTGTTTAGTTGGTAGATCATTTGGCAGTTTTTCAGTAGCCATGTTGGGCAGGGGTCTACAGTACAGGATTTCGTAGGACAATCTGTCATCACCTTGGCAACTTCTTCTTCACTTGCTGGTAAAAGACATGTCAAGTGCTCACAAGATGCTTCACAAGATGCAAGACTATCAGTTGATGCCGTTAGGATGTTGTGGATTCAGGATCTTGCATGTGAAGACGTTGATGAATGTGTTGGCCAGCCTCTCAGTTGTTGTATGAGAGGGCAGGACGATTTGCTTTTTACTGAAGAGCAGTGTTTCCTGTTTTGAACACTTTCTTCTGATCTTGAGCATCATTTATTTTTGATGTAAAATAATGTTTCTTTGCGTCTTCAATGAGCCTGTTTACCGTGTTTCGTTGTGCTGCATGCATCTGGCGATGGACGGTTAACTTAGTTCTACGCATCTGTCTCTCAAACTTGCGGCGCACTTGTTTTTCAGATCGAATATCGTCGTTGTACCGAGCAATCTGTTGGCGGACAGTCGCTTTACATATTTTCAGAGGAGCGTGTTTCTCTACTACATGACTGAGAGCGCAGATATACAACCTAAATGTATCGGACACTGTGTCTTGTTACAGAGTGTTCAAGAATGCTTTCACATCAGAAGCAAAATATTGTAGATTGATATTTTTTCCACTTTCTACACTCAATTTTTATAAAAATTTTTTAACTCTTATTGTTTTTTCAATACTGGTGCAGAACAATATGCCAAGATGGATCAGATGGAACTGAATGGTCATAGGTAAAGGCATAGATGCCAAGTTCGTCGGCCCTTGAGATACTCAGGTCCAAAATATGTCCATCGTTGTGTGTTGGATGTGCTAAGTAACCTTAAATTAATTCGAAATATGATTTCAAATGCTTTGGAATAAGCAATAGTTTCATGCCTTTTAAAACATAATTAAGCATAATTGAAAACATTATGCATCACCTGAAAAAATAGTACATACATTAACTGTATAATAAACGAGGGTAATGGTATTTAACCACAAATTATATATATATATATATATTATGTTGGGATCTTATGTTTTGGACTTCAGGCAAATGTAGAGATTGTTAATTTTTGTCTGATAATTTTTACTTGTACCTTTTCTGAGGCATGGATGAGAGAGAGAGAGAGAGAGAGAGAGAGAGAGAGAGAGAGAGAGAGAGAGAGAGAGAGAGAGAGAGAGAGAGAGAGAGACAGAGAGAGAGAGAGAGAGAGAGAGAGAGAGAGAGAGAGAGAGAGAGAGAAAGAGAGAAAGAGACACGACGCTTTCATAGTATTTGTTTCTATGTAATTGTATTTTCAACGTCGCCTCCAGCATTATCAACACTAAATGTATACACATGTTTTATAATCTCAATTTTTAAGATTAATCTCTGTTAAAAAAAAAGATCAAATAAACTTTCTCTCATCTTAAAGATATTATTACTCGCATTTTCCTTTCTAACACGGAAGCCCAATTCATGAGAGAAACAACAATGACTCTGAACAATTTTAGCAGGAGCAATCGATATATCTCCTGTATGTCAGATAACCTAAATATACAGAATACACATAATTATTAATAAATGCCGCAGACATCAGTCCTGTTTGTGAACAATGCTGTCCCACGCCTTACACATATTCCGCACGGTAGCTATTGAGTTGTACTAGTATTATACTATATAAAAAAACAGAACATCCCGCTATTTAAGTTCCATAAGATGACGTACACGACAGTGCTATATGCGATGCCAATATTAATGTGCTATATTTTAGTAATATCTATGAACTGTTTATATCACGAACCTTGCAAGTACAAATACTTACGAAGACGATTAATCTAATTAATATCCAAATAGCTATAGGATATTGTGAAGCAATCACTAGATTATTTGATTAGATTACTCGATTAGATCGAAATACTTTTTCTTAGGATAGCGTATATACAAACTACGCTTGGAATTCTATAGTTTCGCCAGGAGCATTATTTTTATGTTAAACATTTACGAGCTTTTCGCCTCAGTTTGGGATATACCATTAATACGAACAGCCTCCGTGTTTGCTGAGACCGCAACAAACCAAACACCGCCCGAAAACATACTAGTAATAGCTACTGCCCTTTTCACACTAGAATTACGAAGAACTGTTCATTTCAACAGATGACATATATGCACCGTAACATTTCTAATACTGAAGAACTTTGTCCAGTAAATTAAAACTATTCCTCGCCAGAATTTATGGCCAATAAACCTTTCCGTAGTGTTTTTCTACATGTAAATTGAGCTTTATATTGTCTTTAAAACAAAGAATTTCAAAACAAGAAGAAGAATGGCACCAGATTCCACACAGCAGAGTTCCGAAATTTAGTAGATTGCTTCCCAACTAAATATCTGCTGTCCCTTAATTTATTTTGTTGAGTATATCATGGAACGTTTCCTTTTATACTTCACTGATAGCCTTCTTGTATTACTATCGGAACTTTAAGTGATTCGCTTCTGGCATTCACTTACAGGTGACATTATCGCTTTGCGCTTTTCACAAATTAAAGGTGTACTAGTAACAGCTTCAGGGCAAGTATAATAGCTCCTCCTGTCCCCGTCAAACATGCTGTATATTAGTCTTGTACTTTAGTCTTTACAATGTTCAAATGTCATTATAAATATAGCACTCACTAATCCACCTTTGCTTAGTGCATTGACTTGCTCAACATTTATAGGGATCTGATCAAATATCCTGACATTAAAGGCTTTCGCGGTAGTAACCAAATAACGCTGCTCTCGTTGAAGCTGAACATTAATACATACTAGAAACAGTATTTTTAGTTTCCCCAACAACAAACCATCGCAAGAAATCATCAGTAATCTGATTGCCGTCAATTCCTGCTTGCACTGGCGAATATTTTTTAGGTTTCCTCAAAATGTCAAATAAAATATGTATGGTGGCCCATAATGGATTAAAAAATGAATAGAAATCCATGTAGATATTGCTTGTCTGAAAACCTTATTTTTTTAACAATTCTGAATACATATTTATTACAGAGAAATTCGTGGCTGAAAAAAATCCACCTGTATTAAATATGTTAGATTTGAACACTGAAGTCAAAGTTTGCAATGTGCACGTTTTTCTGGCACATATGACAGTTTTACTGCCAGAACTAATCAGTTATTGGAAATATTGATAATAATCGATCTAGGGTATTACGTGACTATCATGTGACAGATGTAGTTCTAATTTGGCAGTGACCGTGAGACTGCCGAGAGGACTGTGAGCCAGTCTCGTAGGTTAGCAGAGTGAAAATTACCAAGCTCATATTAGGAACATTCTCAAATATTTTCCATTCAGTGCTCACAACGAGTCCAGATGGAAAATAACCTCGTAATTGACAGGAAGTTGATAAAGGGAAGTAACTCTAGATATAGGGGGCATGGTCCAATATTGAGCCACCCCTACTGTAGCCCTTTCTACATGGGTTACGCTTTCATTGCTACGCCCGAACGAATGGTCTGACGTCCTCTGATAACAACGTGAATATGAAACCACGGAAGAAATTACAAGAAATGACGTAATCGGTAGAATATCTGAAAATCACTTTTCCCTATTATGAAGCTTTTGATCATTTTGTTGTTGTTGTATGGATTGGGGTTTTAAGTCGCTTTCAAGATTCTTTCACTCATATCATGACTTGTCAGCTTTTAGGGTAGGCGGAAAGCCGCAACATCCGTAGCGCTGAATGTTGCAGTAAACCTGCGAACATCGGCTGGTACTGACAAGACCAAGGATGATAAC
>JAUTBT010078309.1:0-13091 GCA_032361225.1 Lepetodrilus schrolli | reverse complement strand
AAACACTTGTTACGAGGTGACAACACTTAGGACTGGTTTAGGAGCTCCTAAATAGTTAGGAGGCCGTTGTGAAACAGTATGTTTCATAGACATTTCTTCTGCACTGGGATACTGGTTCTTCCTATATTGCCCTCCTACAGGCAATCTGCAGAAGCTTCTACAGCTTCTAGAGAACCTCTAGAGCACCATCTGATACTGACAGACCAGGGATGATATCTGCATCACGATCGCGTCAGAAATGGTAACTTTCGCGAACATTGAGCCCAGAACGAGATTTGAGCCTTTGGCTCCGATGTCCAAATGTTCTACCAATGCGCTACCACCCGCCCAATAGGGCGGTCTGTAGAACCACGACCCAATGTAATAGTATTAAATGTCTTTAATATGACAACTACATGTCATTATCACATACCATACGTGATTGAAGCAGCATAAGTATATAATTAAATCCATACCATCAAAATGTATAGCATGCTGTGAGTCGTGATCTTACATCGGTAATTGTTTACTTATTTTATACCTTCCATGCGCACTGTAAATCTATCGTACGGGTGTTTGTTGTTAATGTCTATCCAGCTAGCACTTTACGTATAACACAACACTGAAATGACGGATATAATTTATTTATATGTGTTAACTTGCAGGGTACCTTCTTCTGTGTGTTTATTTTGTCACTGGAAATAGTAATTGCAATCAACAATAAAAAAAACAACCCAGTATTAACGCGTTTGATGAGCAATTACACTGGCACCAAATGTAAATTAAGAACAAACAAAAAATCCAAGAGAGAGAGAGAGAGAGAGAGAGAGGGGGGGGGAGGCTACATAATCTTACATTAATCTTGCTTTCACATGTTTCCGGTGACATCGTGTTCGGAATGTATACGTGGTGTTATTTAACATGTCTTCTATAACTGTACTGCTTTGACTGTTTCGGGCAAGCTAAGAAAAACTGAACATACAATTATAACTGCCAAAAAGACAACATCCGATTAAACCGGAGTTGATCACTGTGTCTAGTTCCGTGTAATTATACGTTGTGCTCTAGTAACATCACAGTTCGTGTAATTCTTGTCCCGAGGCATCCAACATTTATTCGTAAACTTACATTTCGGTTTTATTGTTTCCGACGTGGATTGAGCAGCAGCAGGATTGATGATTACCTCGGAATCACTTCTGATGGTAATCTGGGTTGCGGAATAGTTCCACCTTCTATAACATGCCCTACTGGATACTATATTTTAAACAAACTATCGGTATCAGTATCCCCCTCTACCGGCGGATGTTTTTTCTCGCCTTTTCGAAAAATGATGGCCCACAGTTTATGTAAATTGTTAGAAGCTATATAGTTCTGTCATCTGAATGGGTATTGCCTTGCATGGCTTAAAGACGCAAGATCATACTTGTATTTGATATATATTTTTTTTAAATGTAAGACACTTTATCGCTTATGCAAAGGAGGTCTTTCCCCAACAGTGCTCTGTTCTAAATATAGACTGTTCGCGCAGGCGTCGGAGAAGACCATGCGAGTCCCAGAATAGGCCTGTTTCGGGCCTTTTTATGGAACCGTTTAGGCCCTGTGTACTGCCCTATCACTGATAAAATCCAAACTCGGAGTGGTAAGATGTTGGTTTTTTTCATCATGCACATGTCAATGACCTGATCAACGACAGCAGCTCACATCAAACAACGAGAAAGAAAATCACTGCGGTCAATATTATTTTCTGTCATGGATCAACATCCACTGGTCGATATAGTAACCAGAGAGACGGTATAATGTATCGTGAGCTCAATTGTTGTTCTTACTCACTGTTTATTATTATAATTTTCTAAAGACTATTACACTTTTGGCTGAATATAATAAAACTAATTATATTTTATTTTCCAAAATGAGAAAACTCGGATCCGTAAATCAGGTTATCAAATAACTATGGCCTTATTTACAATAAAATAGAATTACAATAAGTGTAGAGATCTAACTGTTGTTGCAACAGTGAATCCGACTGCAGTCCCCTGAGTCAACGTTGGATCACCCACATGGTCTAGTGAACATTAAAAATTAGAATCAATTGGGCAAAAACCTAATCCTTTCCTTTAGATCAACTGGGAATATTTTAAGTGTGAAATTTGATGTATATGATGTATTGTATTACTATGCTCTTGTACCACCGTGGGTGGTAAATAGAGAATAAATTTGACTTGACTTGACTTTGACAACAAAAATTAATCCCAGCAATAGTTAATGAAAACAACTGATTTTTTTAACAATGAAAGTTTGTAGTAGAAAGAAAATGTAGCTGAAAAATAACCAATATATGTTACAATTCAATATTCCTGTACTGAGATTCTCATTGTAATGCAAGAACCGAGATGTTTTCACTAATAAAATGTCAGGATAGCCATTCTCATCATATACATTTACTTTCTTCACATACGCATTTGCGTGAAATATCGAGTTCATAATTACATGCATACCCCACATTGTACACGTGAAACAAGACTTAAAATCAATAGTATCATTATTCTTAGTAATGTAATTGCAAAGTTATGTTATAATAGTGTCATAATATTATCATTCTTGTCGGTAGGTCTTACAATTTAATTGATTATTTGTCGTGTTTCATTCGCGTGCTTGTATTTGATTTGTTGACTTAACTGAATGTGATGGAGTAGATGATAGGTTCAGAACTACAAACTAAGGGATACCTAAAGTCACATAGAGACCGTGAAGGTAAAGTTGGAATTAACTTTGCTTTTGCCAATTGTCGTGGCTACTTTGAAAGATCACCTTATCACTATTCATTGCAAATAGCTGGCGCAATTCATTGCTATTAAGGAAGTTGATTTAGATTGACTCGCTGCGATCAATCAGAATAAAGATGTCAATATTGGCTAGGAGAATCAGGACCCAATACACCGTCCTATAACAACACAGCGTATTCACAGTGTAACGTCAATATTCAACGTGGCAATTGTTATGAAAATGTTATGCTATATTATGGCATGTTTGTTATACGAAATACGAAAAATCAGCATTAATTATATTATATTTATGAATATGAGTGACCATAAATGTCAATGTTGATGGTTCTTGCTACTATATGATATTTTAATATGTAGGAACTATTTTTAAGACAACCAAATTTAGCCATTCGTGACATTGAAATATTGAACAAAACTAGTATTTGAATGTATTGAGACATGGATAACTATATTCCTTTTATCGGCATGGCATTACATACATGTAGAAACATGTTTGAGGTGGAAATTGAAAATGGTTGTCATTTTGCTGCATAGATGTACTAACTTTGTACATTGTATAGAAACATGCCAAACAAATATGTAAGCATTAAACTATAACGATAAAGATGTAAGTACTGGCAATTCTAATATACTCTATGCCAATAAGAAACTGATGCATGGCTGCATGAATTATTGAAACTTTACAAGGGGGAAAGGATTAAATGTCTGAATAACATACCACAGAAATATGCCCATAGTTGATATGACTTGTATTCACGGTAATCAGTCATGGTCAAGACAGAGTCTCTACTAAATTACTAATGCAATGATTTATTAATCCGTGGGTTAATGCCACCTGAGACCGTACAGTGAAGTCCTCAGCCAGCTTTGAGAGCTAACCTTTAAAGTAATAGCATTGTAACCGGCCACCATCCAGCAATGACTTCTCTTTAACCGTTACCTTGTCTCAAAGAGCAGGACATGAACCGGCATGGTGGTCACACGTTATTATGGGCAGTTCTCCCCACTGAGTCGGAGGGGTCAGGGAAAGCTCTACCAGGGCCATGAATAATGATGAATTGCAGTAGGTTTGTGATCTGAAGATTAGCAGAGTAGCGAAGACGGACTTATGCAGCCTAAACTATTTAAGACTGAATATAATTGAGGGCATTGTGCCTATCTATCAGAGGCCAAGGTGAATGTCGTCTTAACATGGGTCAGTAATGATGATGGTATGATTACTTGTACTGCATGGAATGAGGGAGTATTAATAGATGTAAATAATAGGTCCGATTTGTACATGTAGTACACCATTGGAAATACGTGTATATTTAACGGGAATGAGGACTGTGTGTGTGTGTGTGTGTGTGTGTGTGTGTGTGTGTGTGTATGTGTGTGTGTGTGTGAGAGAGAGAGAGAGAGAGAGAGAGAGAACTAGAGAGAGACAGAAATAGAGCGAGATGCAGAAGATAGATAGAGATAATGAAAGAGAAATATACTAGTAGTGGGAGTATATGATGGGCAAAGAAGAGAAAATTTAATAGAGAGATAGTGCTGGAAATATATGGAAGGCATGATAACTATACAGACAAGTAAAACAAACTACTTTTCTAGAATATAGTATACACTACATGTACTATTTTTAAATATTCCGGTATATTTGGCAGAGATAGGCTGTCAGTCAAGATGTTAGAATGTGAGAGATGATCGTAGTGGCAGTTCTCCTGTTCCAAGTGGGGCACTTTATCATAAACAACATATTACCAAGTACGGCAGTCCCTGAACAGGAGGAGTTGTGCAATATTGCAAAAGTAATCGCCGAGAAGGCTTCCCCTCTGAACGATTTAGAGTTGCGTGATTGTTCATAGCGGATATCATGAACGGGATTATTTGTGTGAGAATAGGTCAACTGATATCAGCCAAATTACTTCCAAGGATTTCAGTTAGACAACGTATAGTGTGGTAACACATGATACGTGGTCGGTAGTTGTCCATCCGTTATGTATATTGTCACGAACACCGCACACGTATTATTCATCCTACGTGACAACATGATGCAAAGTTATGATGCCTTCTAGACGTAGGAGTGTTCATACGATATCCGTGGACCGTTAGAATCGCTTCATGTCCCACGCTGTCGCAGTGCATCAAGCGACGTTCGATACTTTCAATAAATTGCCGTAGAATTGTATTAGAGGCGAAATCCCGACATCTTCTAGCGGATGTGGTATCATTTCCGGGCATCACTAGGAGGAGAGACCACGCTGGTGTTTACGACATAACGTAAAATATCAGATATTTAAGAAGGCTTAGAGTAACTGACTTACTATCCTGAGGAATCGTTTCACTTGCATTGCTTTTGTGTAATTCTTTAAAACACGCGTTGTAATAAACAACTAATTCATAATCTGCCGTGACCTTAACATGACGTAATAAATTCAACTCTAAGGGATACACATTTGGTATTAATCATGTAGACCTATATTTATATGGACGCAATGTTCATACCACATTAACAGGATAAAGTCTGTTGCATTTTCCAATTGGTTGCTTGCATGTTATTTACTCACGTTTTGCAAAGGAAAAACCACGTTCCTAGGTATTCCTAAATACAGTTTGTACTTTAATCGTTGTACATGGTAATCGTTGTACAAGGTAATCGTTGAGTTTCTTCTGCCCATACATAACGTCCGCTGAGAACACGAATACACGGGGCATATAAAATGTGGGTAAATGATATTGGATCACGTCTATTGCCCAAAGTAAACATTTTAAACAAGTCCAATGGATCCTTCCCACCTGGGACATACTGAGAGTATACAAAGGTGAATTTCTTCAACACAGTTATGGTTCAGGTATACAACGATTGTTTCAATGCGATGCTTTTGTGGTGTGAGTTAATTTATAAATATCAAATGGAAAATCTCCAAACCACCATTTACATTTGATATGTATAAATTAACTACCATTGCTTTCAATACCATTGTCGATGTACCCATAGCCCTTTTTATCAGTTGTGCACTAATAATATAGAGTAAAGAAGAATATCTAGTTTTAAGATTATAAAACTATGTATGAAATGTCATTACAAATTATGTATTTGTACTAAGTGAATTCATCACAATACAAAATGTACATTAATTCTAAGTCCACCAATGGAACAAGGTCTCTACAGTCTAGAAGTGAAGTTATGAAAAACTGAGACGTTCACATCAACGGAAAACTAAGTTCAGTTTTCCTTGCTTATTTGGATAAACTCGATCGATGACCAGTCTAGATGTTCCCATGGCAGTAAAGTTAAAAATAGTGCAATTCATCCAGCAGGTACCGTGATATAGTGATGATAAGATACGTTATGAATACATTAATACAGCTATGAACATGTTCGGTACTTTACAATGTGACATCGGATAGATTAGTTCACGCCTGTTGCTTACTATTACACAACTTTTGAAACTCAGCCTAGATTTGTATCTCAAGTAATGACGCTCGTATTGTCTGTGTCCGCTGTCTTTGGGCTCATTTGGAATCATGAAAATATTTAAATTTGTACGTATCATTTACGATTTTTATGTTTCATTCTGTAGATACTCTACATGCTTAATCTATCCATGTATATGAATGTTGATGAAATGAACATTGTAAGATTCGGAAAATTAAGTCCAAGAAAGTACATACCTGTAAATCAGTGTTTCGTAAGATAAAGCCATTGTTAGTCTGTCTCACTGGGTACAAATGTTGATGTACGCGCCATTGATGCCCTGGGGTACACACGTCCACATAGACCAGCACGTCCACCAACATATCCCTTACCTGGATACCTACTGATAGTCTATACCTGTAACAAATTGGTGAGCAGTTCCTCAACCTACGGGAACACATGCGTTCCCACTCGATGTTATATATAAACCGTGTCTATGGCAAACAGTACAGCCATTCTGTTGACACTTCTATAAATAATAGTATTCTATAGATATTCCATAAATATTTTGATAAATGTTGCATATGTTCTATCTGTCCCCGTTAGAACCAAAGGACGGGCCCTGTGAGGTTACAGAATGGAATATGTGTCTGGGTCTATATCTATCTCGCTGAGAGCTACCAGAGTTCTACGTGGTATCTTAATGGATGACATACGAGAGCGTCGTGGCACAATACCCGATTAGTAAAGTGTATGTGCACAAAACCTCGATTTCTAAATATACTCGCTTTATCCCAGAGCCTGAAGTCAGACTATTGCAGGCATATATTGCTCTGCTGGTATTGTTCTTCTACAGACGAGAAGTAGCATTCAAAGTCATCTGTAAGCTAATGAGTGCATGCTGACTGTATCCTAACTCGCTCATCTTACCCCGACACTCAGTTATTGGTGTGATATATATGGAAATCTGTCCAAGAGTCATCGTGTTATGCATATGTACATAGGGTCATCAGTAATGCAGGATCCTCGCCTGACTGGGCACTGGCTAGTTAACAGCTGAACTGCGCCTGGCGCTAGCTTAAACTGGACATCGGTCACTTCATTACTGTATTCATTGTATGACAGCTCAGATTTCACGCTCAGGACTGGATGCACAGAGAAAAGTATACACATTCAAACAGATCAGTGATGATGACGCTGTCGAGATAGATGATGGCCTAAATTGATCATGTCTGTCTGCATCTGATTCTAGGTACATAATCACATCTCTTGACCAGAAATATGTGAGGAGCGAGTTCGTGACCACAACAGACTAGGCGGTATAATTCTGTCCGGACAGAACATCTCAATAATGACGCTCGTATTGTGTCTGCCCGCTGTCCTCGCGCTCATTTGGAATCATGAAAATATGTATATGTATCAATTACAAGAACCTAATTATTTGATGTTCGTGAAATTTAGGATTCGTCTAGTATATAGATTACTTCAATATTCAATCACAGTTAGGTGTCTTGTTATGTGTCCTGGTCAGGTTGAAGTGTCCTGCTAGGATCCCGTCTGATCCGATTAGGATCCTGGAACAGGACATCTAGCTATTTTTGCTCTGAATGGAAGGAAAACATATACGATCGTGGAAACTCTGCATTGAAATGCATAGTATCAGAAACAAGCCATCTCTATTTTAATGTAAAATGAAAGATGTTCATTCCATTGTTAACGTGACCGAATGTCGGGTGTCGTGGTTCTCTAATACGTCCCCATTGTTTTCCTATATGTTATCTATATACAGCCAATGATGGCGATCCAATGGGAAGAATATCCTGCTAATGGACGCCATTCTTTATCGATGGTACTAGTATTAGTCCTGGTAGTAAAGCGTCATGGACACGAGGGAAATGCCACCCCAGTGACCCCTCTTGGCATGATCACCGGATCACACTAGCTATACCGTAATCTCATGTATCAGTGATCTCCCTTAGTTGGGGACATTACAGCGCCCCCTAGGAACATGGTCCAATCCATCAGCCTAGTTCAGCATCGTCATCTAGCCTGTCACATATTATTGGATGAATAATGCTTAAGGCGAACTTTTATTTATCTACATTGTATATGGAATAAAAAGAAATGCGGTGTGTTACAAATTAATCGAATACACGTTGGGCGCCACTGAAACAGGGGATCATTCAGATTCTGGGATTCGAAACCGAGTTGCTGGATTATGAGTCCAACTCTCTACCGACTGAGTATTTCCAAGAACCAATACATATTCATATCAGTGCAGACTGTTGTCACGTCACGAATCGAAATGATCTATCAATTGTGTTCTATCTAACTGATTTGTGCGTGTGTCTCTTTAAGCACAATATTCAGACCATATTCTTTATTATACTGGATATTAAGCCGATAAGTATCCAAATCTTTTCAATAAGAATACATACGCCACCATCAATGTTCTGGATGATTGTTGCATCATCCAATAATTATTACTGTCACTGTATACGGTACCTGTTCGTGTGTTTGACATTACCATAATACGTACCGAGGTCCCCGTATTGTTGCACTGAGAGTCGGAAAGCCTTGCCACCGGACAAGCAGTTGAAAATAGTCCCAAACGTAGTATGGTGGCTTCGTCTCGTGCTGAGTTCCGAAGGATGTGGGTTAGTCTTTTCATCACACCTGTAGTGGCTCAATCTCACTTACCTCAAGTCTCCAACTCGTGGCAAACAGCCATGTTCTATATAATGACCTCTTCACTTCCATTGACACACAGACGAAACCGGAAGTCTTCTGGTGCAATAGCGGATTCTTCTTCATCCGGGTTCCCTGGTCACTGGGAGAAGTGTAAGCAAGGGTATGTTGGTATGTTGAAAATTTAGAAGATTGACGGACAATGTGGGAGTTTCCTTAATTAGGAGATACATTGAATTCCCAATTCATTGCATTCCCAATTGGATTTTAATCGTCAGTATTACAAAATAATGGACATTATTTATATGAGATTTATAAATAACTTATCTCAAAGGGACGCATGGGGATATAGATAAATCATATTATAGAAAATCGGTCTCGACTAATATACTTTCACTGCCTTTGCAGTGTTAATATACCGGGTTTCATACCCGATATATTAACACTGCAAACTGCAGTGCAAGTATATTAGTTTCTATTGCTTTTAATAAGCCTTGACTGTGTAAAACATAATCGATATGAAGGTAAGTTTGGGAAATGACTACATGTGATATATTCTTGTTTTGTATCTTCGATTAAAAGTAAAACATATTGGTATATTTTCTATTTACTGAAGAAATACTCATTCAATATCGAAAGCAATTTCGACGACACATTTGAGGTTACTTGGAATGTGACTTTGATAGAAAATTAAAGCGAACTAGGCAGTTATTTTACAAACATCACCACGACAAAACATCAGTTCGATTGCACATGCAAACTTTAAGCATCAAGAGTTGTAAGCCAGTAGCTCAGCACGTCCACGCCGTTCAATTGTCCCCTTGACGGTTAATCAAAATCATGGGATAATGGGAAGCCAGATGAGTTTAATGAGTGAAGTCGGAAAGCAACAAATAACCGTACATAGTTCATTTCTCCCTACATTTAACCCGTCATCCAGACGAACGGAATTCGCTATAGAGCGGGCTTCCTATTATCGGGAAAAACTGCACCTCCCGCTTACACACTTTGGTCAAAGTACTGAATGAAAGATCTAGTACACATGTCAGTCCGAGTATTTAGTTCAGTAATATATAGCTTCTTTCATTTCATGTACATGTTGTATTGTTATGAAGAGTTATTATCAATAGAAACTTCGAACTGCTGACCGTGTTGGGGGGTAGTAGTCAATGTAATAATTATCGAACATATATGTATGAAGTAAGTAAAGCGGACGTAGAATGCAGTATGACTATGGACATGCTATAGGATTTTTCTATGAATAAAGGAATCACGTTTCGGCATGCCTTGTATGTGGTTTGAGAGTGATTATATAAAGTTAAGTAAACTACCCTTTAGTTTTGATTACAAACATTGCTTTTCATATTTGATTTGTAAGAAGTTGAAAGTGATTTCTATAAAGTACAATTGGTCAATTGTACCGACGGATGTGATCATTGTGATCAAGGTAATATATAGTTCCGGTAAATGTCCGAACAAATCATCTAATGTCTTAATCAAGACTGTCGTTAATGTCTGAAGTGAGTGAGTGATTATGGAGTTTAAAGTCGCTGCGGAAATCTTTCACCCATTTGCGACGATAATGTCTGAAGGAATACGGTTATTGTATATCAATGCGCCATACATAGTTATAACATACTATTACAATCCCGCGAACCCTTGATACTAGTATTAGCATACGGACCTTGTTCACATACATATACGTAGTGTTTGAATGTAGTAAAGCATTTTCTTGCTGTGATCTTCATTTTCCACTTGTATGGCAATGCCTATCCTAGGCCAAATTCAATTCCAATTTACTGGAGCGGACTAAATGTGATTGAACGTTAAGTTGGTATAGTGTGCTTTCTGAGCTCTCCGCTGGAAAGGATATTGGATGAAGCCGTTCTTGAGCAACATGTTCTGGAAAGGCCATTACATCGTGTCCAAACTGAGATCTATCGACTATCACAGTGAACGGTTTATGACGACACCACGTACGTTACACATGCAGTAAGGGTGACGTTCATGTGGAGACGCTGGCATTTTGAACAGTGAAGGATTGTGTTATCATAATTAAATAGTTTTATAGCTTGAAAGGTTACGATACCTGTAATTTTTAATATTCTATTATATGTGCCATCTCGCCTTACCAAGATAATATATCAATTTAATCATTCTAAATTCGTTATACTCCTGTAATCCCTCAATATAATATAAACATATAGATCTACCAGTGGCACAGACATATCCTGTTAAAGTATTTCCCTACATATCTAGATTGGCATCAAACGTTGCTACTAGAATATCTCAGAAATATTATTAAACATGTGTAGACTAAGTATGCATGGGTTCTCTACGACTATAAATATCACAGAACATCGGCAGATGGCTCGATGTTCGAACTATGTGTGTTACAGTCATAAGTGGCTGTCGATGTGTTGATCAGCGTGTGTGCGGTCATAATTTATGCAGATAATCTTTTCTGAGTTTATGTTATTTGCCACTCATAGTGGAAATGAATAACGGACAGTCAATCTGCTGGTAAATATACTAAACCCAAAAAAAATGAAAGTATGCATGTAATCAATTGTCATTTATTTCATAAACCAGACGACATTCATGTCAACAATTAAAGAAGGCATAGAATAAACGTATCCAACTTCGTGACGGCTCCTGCAGATCAGTAGGACGTGTGCCCACCCCTGGCATTGATGCAGGCTTGACATCGTCGTCTCAAGGAATGAATGATCCTGTTCACGAACTCAGCGGGGATGTTTCTCCACTCCTGCTCAAGGGCCTGCTGCAGCTGTTGAAGGTTCAATGGTTGTGGGTCTCTCTTGTGGGCGGGTCTCCCTAGTTCATCCCACGTGCTCTATGGGATTGAGGTCTGCCGACACTACTGGCCAGTGCAACACGTCCACATGGTGTAGGGTCATGAAACGCAGTACACACTCAGACAACATGCGCCCGACCGTTGTCTTGTTGGAACATCATGTGTGGATGATGTGTCATGTATGGAATGACGAAGGGAGCAAGGATTTCGTCCCGGTAGCGAACACCTGTGAGGTTTCCAGCAATGACATAGAGATCAGTTACACCTCGTCCGGATATTCGCGCCAACACCATGACACTGCCTCCCGCGTATCTGTCAACCTCCGTCACACAACAGTCGTGGTGCCTCTGGCCTGGTCTGCGATACACTCTGATACGCCCATCGGCAACTTTCAAGTTGAATCGCGATTCATCAGTAAAGAGGACATTTCTCCATTGAATCCTTGTCCATTGTAGACGGATTTGACGATGGTGCGGCAGACATTGTAGGCTGACAGACAGTTCCTGACTGTCAGAGCATGAATGCGGACCTGTCGGGCAAGAATGGTGGCTGGTTGTAACCGGTTCCTGAGAGCGCTGGTTCGGATATACTCGTGTATGGCCGTTCCGAGGTCGGTCATTGGTGGATGCTGTGGCCTGCAAAGGATTGTTCAGTCTGTATAGTGACTCTGGTTACACCAAAATGACTAGTCATCTCAATGACACTGCACTTAGCATCAAGCATCCCAGCTGCACTCTGAAGGTTATTTTGTGACTGACGTGGCATTATCAAACAGTATTATATAGGCTTTATTTAATGGTTTTTCGAAGGTGTGCACTCATGAGGATATCCTTGTTAAATATCGACTGTATGCAAGCCAAACATCTTGACATGCGGCAATCCGAAACAATATGCATGTGCAATGTGAGGTATAGTGTGGCACGTACGCACAGTGGTTTCCGATTATGGTGAAATGGCACACTAAAATATATTCAAGATTTCAACATGCAAACTTTCTTTTTTGGATGAATGTATACTCGCCCACAGATGTATGCTTGATAACCTATTTCGAAGCGTCCATTTTTAAGAATACTGTGCCGGAAGTTGCATCGTAATATATCGCGTCGGATGATGCGACGTCGATGGAAGTTGTATCGGAGGAAGTATTGTCGGAATATGCATGTACATACGTATATAAAAGTAATGTTAATCCTATTTTGAGGCAATAAATCTTATTAGAAAACTAAAGCCGTGATCACACTGACACCACTTTCACGAATTCCTCAATTCGAATTGGGGAATTCGATTTTATTCAAACCGGTTTGAGAACATGCATTACACTGTCTCTCTCTCTCTCACTCTCTCTTTCTCTCTCTCTCTTCCCTCTTCTCTCTCTCTCTTCCATCTTCTCTCTCTTCTCTCTATCTCTATCTCTCTCTCTCTCTAT